>JAIPRL010003428.1:0-47110 GCA_025469235.1 Pemphigus obesinymphae
GAATAATATTGTTATCAGATAATTACAATAATAATAAATAATTAAAATTGATTAACAAATTAAATATTTATTTATTATTAGTTATTATACTATTAAAACATTATATTAACCCTTAAGCACTTACGTGTCTTTTTTTAACTTTCATAGTTGGCGACTAACACTATTCATTATTAAATACTAACTATATATTATTTATTATTTTATTTTCAGTGGCGGTCAATTTTTCCATTTTTTCAGTATGGTATTCTTAAACGTGAAGGGAAATTACCAAAAATAGTTAAAAGTTGAACAGTTATAATGCCAGAAACTTGAACTTTAATAATAGTATTTATTATAGCAGTTTTTAAAAAATCGAAAAATGACCTCATTAAAGTACCAACTAGATAAAATTTCTTTTCAGAAAAGTTGGCATTTGTTACTCTTTGGAGCACTCCTTCAGGGAAGTTTTTTAGGTACAGACAAAAAAACTAAAAAATATATACGTAATATAACTATATATTGTATCAAAAAACTTGACATTTTTGGAATAAAGTTAAAAAAAACGTATGACTGATGGAGTATTAAATGTTCAAGTTATTAAACCGAAAATGAACTCTTTTATGACTTAAATACCTCAAAATCAAAAATTGTTATAAATAACCCAAAATTGAAACAAGTTTGAAAATTTTTTTGTAGTTGTAAAGTACAAAGATACATGTTTATTAAAAATTTCAAGACTGAGATAATTAGTTACCTACGGAGAAATATCAATAATCAATTATAATGACATTTTCGAAAATGTATGTAAAATGTATATAGTCTAATAGTCTATTTTATAATTAATAGCCTAATTCAATTAATTATGAAATAACTACGATTTTTAAAATTTTTTGAATATAGGTAAATAAAATAACACACGGCTGACATTGTATTAAATTTTCAGGTTTTAAAACTGAAAATTAACCCTTTTATGAATTAAATCTTTTAATGTTATAAATAGCCTAAAATTAGAAGAAAGATTTTTTTTTAGTTGTAAAGTACAAAGATACGTTTGTTAAACATTTCAAGACTGGGGTGATTGTTTTAGAAAAAACGGAGAAATTTTATATTTCCCACACTATAGGTACTATGAAAATTGATGCACTCAAATTATTATATATTTTTATAGGTTGATTGTTGATATATCAAAAGCCATAAAACAATTTAAAACGGTGGTTTGCATATAAAAATTATACACAATTTTATATATAATTCCTTCTTCTACAATGTCTATTCTTAAACTTTTTGTCGTACGAGCAATAAAAAGCGAGATATTTACGAAAAGGCCTTTCAATAGTCCGATTCCACGGCGATATATTGTACGTGATTAGGTGAAGACTCGATATATTATGAAATAATAAAATCGTTTTGTTGACGAAAACGATTTCAAACATTATGAAAACCGGTTACCTCTGTTCCAAAGTTCACATATTGTACGATACTCCACCCGGGCGTTATTTTTTTCTGTATACATATTATTATTGCCCTCTATCGAGTGATTATTCTGTTCTACGAGTTTTATGCAATAGTGAGCAATCTATACTATATATAATCAATGGTTTCGACTTTTATTAGTGAATATGAAAGCAGCTTATACAGTATATTTTTGATGATTCATCTATGATGGTTCACTGAAAGTGAACAAAAGTTGAACAACGCCCAATTTGTTCACTGTGGATGATCACTTTAGATAATTTCGTATTTTTACGCTATTCTCTTAATTCATTTTGGATGATTTATCTTAAGTGATCATCAAATGTGAACCATGTAAACGAGGCCTTAGATTCACTATTTTTTTTAGTTATCAACTGTATTTCGATTTTTATCTATCTCATACTAATTGTGTAGTACTTACAAAAGTTAGTGTATTTTAGAAACTATCTTGATCACCTGAAATATTTTATTTGTGTTTTCTTGGTAAATAAATAGGTTTTGTATTATATTATATGTGGTTTGAAGTATTATTATAAAACCGATAAACGTATAAACAAAATCATTTATTTATTAAATATATTTTTATTCATTTGTCCTCGTATCACTTAATTCAGTCTCAACTCTAATACGGTCCATATACTTACCTCCTTCTACTTCAGTCTCCACCACTTAGCCCCAATCGCTCTAGTGTTGATCATCTTATATCAGATATCAATCTTTATGCCGTTATTTTATGTATCTCACGTTAAAAAGGCATCTGATGAATTTGTTTAACTGCTCCGGTGATGTTCTAAGTTAATTATCGAATATTTAAATTTTCTAAATTTTTAACTTATTTATTGACTAAAAGATAGAAATAATTCCCTCCATATAGTTTTCTTCAACTATAATGAAATTTAAATCAGCAAAACAGCTAACCCTTTTCTCAAACCTACACTTACCATCTTCCCTTAAGCATCGAATTTCCAATAAATTGTATACGCTGTTCTGATATTACCCACATCTTTAAATCAGGTGATTACATTTCAGTTTTCAATGATTCACTTTGCAATTCAATCTCCAAATTTATACCACAAAAAACTTTTAAAACACCAAAATTCCCTCACTGGGTCTCTAGATCTCTCAAAAATATTATCTTAAAAAATAAATCTGCTCATGCAAATTTTACACAGTTCAATTTATCCTCCGACTATTCACTCTTCTCAGATCTCCGTGTCAAATTTAAACGTCTATCAAAGCTAAATTTGAAAAGGGAAAGGTATTATTTTGGCGGAAATAGGTTTTGCTTTGGTATTCATTTATTTTGTCAATTTTTACCAACTTATAACGCTTAGAATTAACTGATAAACTAGTTGATATCCAGCCTTGAGATAACCCATAAATTAGGTATATTTGATATACCTAGTTATATGGAAACAATGAGTAACAGTCCGATAAGGAAGATTGGGGTAGATGACGAATATGCAGAAGATAATGCTTAGTGGAAGTGTAGGACCCGGGTGGCCGAACCCAATTAGTTGGGGGAAAGGCAAAGGAGAAGAAGAAGATTACTGTTGTTACCATAATTGTACAATAATAATAATAATAATAATAATGGAATTTAATTATTATTAATTATATATTATATCAATATTATAATATTTAAACAAAAATCCAAACCCTAAAATTTAAAAATATTTGAATATATTTTTAAAGTAATTTAAAATTAGTGATATATCAATACTATTTTTAACTGCCGTGTAATCACGATATTTGTTAAAAAATATATTTACTCATTTTTAATTTATGTTATCTTGAGAATAAAAAAAAATTTAAAGAACAAAATTATCCAGCGACTGATGGAGCCGATTTTTGATTTAATTTGTATTTAATATATTTTAAGAACTGTTAAAAAAAAAAATTAACAATATTTATTTTAACAGCTCAAAAATGCATCTTATTTTTGTCCTTTGCCTTCTCTCCCAACTATTTGGGGTCGGCTACCCTGGTCCTACACTTCCACTTAACTCTATCTCCCGCATTTTCTTCACTTACTCCCACAAAATGCACAAAATGCATATATATATCAATTGGTTTAATTAGTCGCTAGATAATATTGTTAGCTATAATTTTTTTTTCATATTTCTAACATTTTTGTAAGTTGATAAAAATGAAACATGCTAATGCATGTTTTTCATTGAAAAATTGGTGGTGTGCCCATCCTCTCAATGACTAATAAACGATGATGTATTGTTATATTGATAGACAGTTATTATCTAAATGTATTCTTATTATTCAAACTCTATTTAAATAATATATAAAATTCAAATGGCCACACAACTGACTCAATAGCCACAACGGATACATCCACTCTATGTAATATTATAATATAATTTTAGAAACACATATTATATGTTAAAAACATATTATAACATATTATAGATACGTACTACCTTGTCTGCTGTACAATAATATTTGTTATTGTGTATGCACTAGTGTATATCACAATGTAGCCACAGTCGTGTACAGTTATTACCACGATTCAAGGATATATATTGTCACAAAAATCCCGGTTATGGCGTATCAGCTTATAGTTATTTTTGTTAACTATGATGTTTATGGAACGTGATTTCCGTCCAACTCTACAAGAAATCTGTGCGATATGATTAATTTTTATTATTTATCATTATGAATTATGATTAAATTAAATTTGAGAGATTCATAGAAACAATTAGGATTTATGAACAAATTTAATTACGTTTTCATTTGTGTAATTTTACAAGATTTTGTTACTTGGTGAGAATATTCTCTCCGGTAATTGTCTTCTCAATAATATTCTCTACTCACATCATTACCCCTGAATTATTTTATGGGTAATAATTTGCCTAAAATTAAGTCTATACAATATATTAAAAGTATGTTTTTTGGATTTTAGATGGAGCCCACGCCCATCTTGCCCCTCCTTTGGATTCGCGTTTGCCTATATCTTAGTCCGTGATTTTAACTAAGTAATATAAAAAGTTTTAAAAATAAATTATGAAAATTAAATTCATAAGTCAAAAAAAAAAATTTAATATCGATATCTATTGTTACTATTGATTGAATACTATATTTTAAGTCTGTCAGAAAAAGTGAATAGGCGAAGAAGGGAAAGGTATGGTTTTGGAAAAAATTGTTTGTGCTCAGTTATTTATTTTTTTTGTCATTTGTTGACTGATCCATGACGTTCAAATCGTTTCAGCTCCTCGAGGTGGCTTTTCTCCTTAACAACCTCTGCATTTTTGGTAATTAGAAATTTATATCACCCAAAATCGTGACTGGTGCCAGTTTACAATTTCCGCGTAATATTTGCAAATATCTATATAATCTTAAAATTTTAATATTTTATCACGAATGTATTCCATTCTATTTTATATATTGGCTAGTACGAATAGATACTGTTAAGTAAAAAGTCTTAAATAATTTTTCTAAATGTGTTAAATAGGCTAAAGAAAATATTTTACTTCATCATTTTGCGAAATTATTGATCTTTTACATGTTTAAAATGTTTAAAGATATGATTTTACTGAAATAAAATAGTATTGTATTTAAAATATTATCAGAATAAAATTTTACTTATATTACTAATTTAAGGAGATATAAGAATTATAAAAAGTAAAAAAACTTAAAGACATTTTTTGAAAAATCAAAATAGAACAATTAAAGAATGTTAAAATACATTCTATATGATTCTAAAAATAGACTCATATTATTATGTACCATTTTTAATTGTTGAGTAATCACAAAATTTGTTTAAAAATATGTTTGTGAAAATTAAACAAAAAGGTTTTTTAAAGTGGTTATAGATCCTTTGAAATATAATATCTACACCTATTATAAAATATGTAAGTAAAATATTTGGAAACTTCGATAACAACATCAGTGTTTTAGGGTATTTTAATTTTCTGGTTCAATATTTTATGTACAAAAAACATTATATTTTACTTTTTTAAGTGTTATTAAATCTTCAGTTATTGATATTCTATAGAAGCCAGCGAAATTGTGTTTAGAATATTATTCTTTATATGTTTTATAATTGGTGTTTTACATTTCAATTATTTTAAATAGGTACCTAATTGAACGTGTTTTTTTGGTTATGTTTTTACTACTTACTTATAAACATTAGTTTAATATACTTTTAGTCATCTCGATCACCAAAATAACATGACACGTACTATGGCAAGGGTTATGATATGTGACCTTGTTCAAATAATAAATGTTAATGTCAATGATATTACATGTGACGTGTTTGTTTTTTAAATTTTATTAGCAAATGTTAATTTTTTTGCCGCCCATTTACATCACACATATATATATATATATATATATATAATAATATTTTTGATATATATATATATATTATATTAGTAGTTGTGATTTAAAAGTATTCGATTGCACTATAATATTATATAAATCGTAGGGAATATGTATGTTAATAAATTATAATTAACACTAGAAGTTATAGCGTGAAATGTTTAATTTATTTCGATCATTTATCACTCTGATTTTTTTTTTATTGATACACATTTTAATACATTCGATAGCTTTTTTTATTCTTATAGACTATACCCCCGAAACTGTCTCTAAGAATTACTTGGGTGGAGGTCAAATACCTATATACTCATAGTGACGATACCAAGGAGGCCGTCATCATTTATTGAATAAAACATAAATACATAATATTTTGTGTGATCTATCTCCTCAAGATAACCGTTTCAGCATACAACTAAATTTAGTATAATTATAATATCACGGAATTCTTATCACGTTCACTATTCATTTCTTATAACCTTCTTCTCCACTTGTCATTGTCTTTCCTCCATTTTTTTGGTGGCTATAATGCATTGAATCATGCTCATGAATTGTGGTTTGGTTGAGTAGCCTCTTTCTTACACATTAATCTTCTGGATGTAGATCGAAATCAGGCCTACACTGTAGATATTTTGCATCCTCTGTACAAGATGCGTATCTAATCATACGCGTTATTTCTCACCAGTTTTTGTTTCAACGTGGAAAAATTAAAATTGTATCCGTAGTTTAAATTAAATGGTTATTATTTTATTTATCTAGTTGTCAGACATTCAGAAATTATTCATTTTATTATATTTTTATTTTATAGGAAGAGTTTTCTTTTGCTTACTAGGTAGATTTTATAAGTCTTGTCTTATAATCTTTTAAGATTATTATTTTAAATACATTCCGAAAATTTTAGCATAGCGATTTCTTTATATGTTTCTTTATACGTTTATCGAAAGAATAGAAATCGAAAAGCTACCTAAATAATTACTTAAATTAGTATCGTATGTACCGATTGGATTAATTATTTTGATGGAAAAGTTGTTTACAGAGAAAATTTTAAACTCATAAATACAAACATCGTTATGAAGCTACTAGGTTCATAGCTCCGGTTAGATTATAAAATGAATAAACAAATAAAAATTATAGTTTTTTAATAGAACAAAGAACAAGATTAGGATAGAATATGTTATTTTTGGAAAACAAAGAATACGAACCAGCTTATTATTATTTTTTTTTTTTGACAATTGACGTGAACATGTATGTGTTCCATTTTTATTGAACGTTCAAATTACTGAAATAGATATAAAAAAATAAGCACATATAACTAATAATATTCCGTAAGTTTCGTTGCAGCATACCCAGCCATGACATGCAGAAGGCAAAGTATTTTATTTTTTTTTTTTGGTTCAAGTTTCAAATAAGGATAACACATAAGTGCCAAAAATTCTGATTTAATTATTTGCGAGTAATCAAATCATCATTATGAATACAAGATAACGTATTTTGTTCAATGCTCAATATATATTCATTTAATAAACGTCAATTATCATCATCCCTGCGGATAAAACGACCGATGACGACGTACGTGATCCCCTTCAAGCTTTTGGACATTTATTCTATTCAGCCCCCCCTTTCTAGTCAACCGTACGCTAATCGATTTTTACACTTGTCACATAAAACTGCGTATTATTTTACTATCACGTCAACGCGGTACACATTGCGGATAGGATTTCCTCTGATAGTATCTCGGAAAAGTTTTACGGTGATACTATGTCTGCACAGCCAATTGGACTATGACAAGTCTGTTGCCAAGATATGACGAGAAAACTTTCTACACGATACGTAATACAAATAATACATTATAATATGCTTCATGAAATGTATTCGTATACTATATTATGATATTACGTCATCTAAATGTATAATTTACGGACAATAACAACGAAACAACTAAAAAATAAACTTTTTGTTTAGATGTATTTTAGTATTGTGATATTTCTGAACTTCTGGCTGTTTAATTGGAGTGCAGGGAAAAATAATTTAACAAACCTCTGTACGAGAGAAAATATTCAAAAAACTTCTGAAATATGCTTTAATAAACTGTCAGTTTTTTAGTAATTTGAAATAAATGATCGAAAAATGAATTATCCTAAAGATTAATATAAAAATATACTCATACAATCATATATTACAAGCTATTCAATATTGAGTAGTGTATTTTTAAATTGTATGAGAAAAAATGGCCTATATGGTATCTATAGTGCTTCAAAGCCAAAGAGTATTAAAAGCCAACAATTCAAAAATTACATTGTATTACGTTGTGTCTATTTTTGTTCCAAAAGAAGTCTCCATAAAGTCTTAGGTTATACAATTAACGTAAGAACTTCAAATATTTATTTCTGAAAAGTATTAAAAATCAGTATTGACCTAGTACTAAACAAAATAGCGGTATGCTGTGCTATATATGGTAATTTTAGTTCACTAATGGCGTCCACATATATAAATCATCGTATATGATTGATATATAAAAGATATAATATAAATAATTGTATATGATCTAAGGATCAAAAATATAAAATATCCACTATAACAAAACCGAAAACATAACATAAATAATGTTAAGTGGAATTATAATGTAATATCGGTTTTAAAAATTATTTAAAAAATATAATATAATTATTAAATAATATATTATTTTATTAGATATTGGATACATGTTTAGGTATTTATATTTAATAGATGATAATTTGATAAGACGTAATGTACCAAGAATTTAACAATTTAAAAAAAATTTAGATGTACTAAAAGTAAAAAATATACCATAATTATCAACTTTCTATATAAATTTCGATCTATTTGTATCTATTGAAAAACATAATATATAATATCTATAATATCATGACAAAATAAATATGTATATTACTATATTAGTAATTCTACAATATCCAACGAGACTAGATGTGTTATTATGGCGTCTTTTGGTTGGCCCGCATCTCATCATTTTAATTCAAGTTTTTTGTATCAATAATAATAATAATTCATCATTATAGTAGTTTTCGTTTGTTATAACTTAATAAAAATACAATTTATCTGTTAGTTAATCTTATAAAGTATATTTTTAATTGTCTACGACTTATCCTATTTGTTTACTTTACTTAAGTACTTTGTATTCCAAATGTCTGTTTTTGAAGGTTGTTTAAGACGAGAAAGTAGAAACAAAGGTGTTTTACACAACAAAAAAGTATCCATCAGTTATAAATTAACAAAATATTTTTTTAATAACCAGTTTATTAATGCCACATATTTCACATAAAAAAATGCCTGATACCTACTATGAAACAAATATTAAATTATGAAATGAAAATGATGTATATAATTATGATATACTCATCGTACCTACTTACGTTATAGTCATTATCTCTGGTTCGCAAAATAAAAATAATAAGAGCAAGCTCACAACCATTTTGTAATTATTGCACCGTTTCTGAGATACAAACAAACTTATTTGTATTTATTTTGTAAATTTTAATATATTGTATTTACTATTTATTTTTAACTTCTTGTTAAATGTACACAAAAAATCTATAGAATTTTTAATATAAAATTTAATAATATCTTAAATTTCATTATGCTTTTATTATGAATATCTGGTGTTATATGGAGAACATTATACACCATTTTGGCAGTATTAAAACAGTTTCATGCTCTGTAACTACATATATAAATATACAATATATTTCTTTTAGTAATCGAAGAGTCAACATTTGTAAAAAAATATATGAAGAATTGAAATATTTACAAAGTTGAAATGTGCAATATTATTTTTTTTTAAATTATAAATGTATTTTTTAAATTTGAAAATTAGACAAACTCACGGTTTTCAATCAAAGATTTTAGGTTTTGAAATAAAAATACAGAAAAAAATTTTACTTTCCGGTATAGTAAATAATATCGTATTTTATATTTTATATATATTTTGACTTTGCAGTCACTAAGGCAAGGTAGGATGGGCAGGTAAAGAGCGAGAACAAGTATCGTGATATTACATAAATAAAAAAGTACTACTGGCATAGAAATACATGTAAAATTTATTTTAAATCGTTGGATTTTCATTTTCCATGAAATATAAAAATTTCCTTTGCAGAATGTTATAATAAGAGGGTGTGTTGCATCTTTTTTTGTGTTATGACAAGAGAAACATTTTAAATTGTTTAGGTTTAAGCCCTATGACAATTATTTGAAAACTATGCCATGTTCTTTCCATTTGTCGTTACATTTTGTTCAATAATAATTGATTATTGGTGTGTTAATTACGTTTTTTGTTATGTTTGTCAATTGGATTTTTTTTTCAAACAGAATTTGCGTTATAATAATTATAACGTCACAAAATTCGATTAGATTGAAACACAGATGAAAAATTTAATGAAAAAAAAAAAAAAATCGACGTTTAGTTCCTTTTGCCCACCTGCTAAGAACACAATAAATTTTTTCTGCGCAACGAATCCAAATCAGAACTACAAAACGATCATTTATAATTACAGATTATGGATATATTTACGGATGAGCATTTAGATAGTATTTTGTTCAAATATCACGCCGATATTCCGATTTATGGTTGTTACCAGTTATTATTATTGTTGTTATTTGCAGAAATTCGGCAGTGGGCTCAATGTACCTACTTAATTATAATGTATATATTATATATATATATATATATATATATGGTTATTTAATATGCACATAATATTATTGTATACCGTGGTTAGGGTTGCGCAGAATCCGGATGAATGGTAACACCGTGACCGCCGCCGCCGACGCCACCACAGATGAACTTTGCACGAACGAGTGCGATGCGAGCGGAGGACCGGAGTGCCGGCAGTCGGTACGCGGACACCAGACCCGTTGAGCGTTTGATACACCGGAGTCGTGTCGCAGGATCGCAGAATACGATAATATCCCAACGTGACGGGGATTCGCCGAGGTTCGGGTCAGTGCGATCGGTGTGAAAAATTCAACATTTCAAAGCCGTCGACCTTAAATAAATATACATAGAAATACGAAATATTTAGGAGTACGTGTTCGTATTCGTTTTGAAATCGAAAGTTTTTCGAAATTAATAATATCAAATTGTTTTATTGACGAGTTCCGACGATGGACTACTACCGGAGTGGCTGCTGTCGCAGCGGTCGTTATCACGCGTATCATCGCCGAATCGCTGTTGCAGTTCTAAAATAGAAACCGTCAAGCTCGGGATATCCGGTGAGTGAGTGTTTCGTCCAGGACACGAAATAATAATAATTGTTATCCATTCAGACTCGTCGTACTATTATAAGCAACGTATTGGAAAAGGAATGATTTTTTCATGAAACCCTCGAACGAATGAATAAAACGTGAATTTAAGGGCTGAGAGTAATGAGGTTCTATCTCGGTGTTTAACAATTTTTCAGGAAATCATTTTTTAATTTCTATCGTACATACCTTAATATAGATTTAGATCATTTCGATTCGCTATAGCGTATTAAATAAAAAATCAAATTGGTTCATTTTGATTTCGAAACATAGCTCATACAAAAATTAATAATTCAGTATAAAAAAGTATTTTTCAATAATTGGTGATATAGAACCTTTTTACTCGGACCTCACACAATGTTGTAATGTACATGTTTTCGGTAATAGTCACTTAATATAGGTTTGGCATATATAATACTAATGATTTTTCATGGGAAGATAAATATTGCCGTTATCGTTGCATACAAATGAATATTTAATGAACACGGTCGTACACTTTTTTCTATGTTATCAGAAGTAGCTCTGGTCATTTAAGTAACCAAAAATGTGTAACTATTTTGTAAAGTGTCAACAAAGTACAAGTATATAATTAATTATACCTAACAAATATGTACGACAAAGAATTATTTTGATTCTCATTTTTATCCCTTAAAGGAATTAATTACTTAAACTAACTGCTACTGGACCAACATTATACTGGACAACACCAATAATTTTGTATTCACCGTATTCCTCTTATTTTTTTTTCTAATTTTCTGTTAAATGAATTTTAATGATTTTTTGAAAATACAACGGGTTATTATACTGGAAATTAATACCTTCTGTTATAACTTTTAACTTATGAATTATGATAAATAGGTACCTATGTAAATATGATTTGATCTTTACAAAAAATAAGGAGATAGTATTAAAAAAATACGTTTTATAATTTATAAAATTATGAGTATAACCAGTATATTATTGTGGTAGCTTCCGATTTTGAGGAACAACGTACTAAGGATTTATAACCCTGAGAGGGGATATAGTTCAATTTCCTGTACATTATATTAATAATAATAAAAAAATAGTTTTAAAAAAATATAAATATGAGAAAAAAATATCGTGAGTTTTTAAATAAACGGTAGGGGTAAAGTTTAAAAGTCGAGGATACTTGAAAACATTAATTATTTATAATATTTAATTTTCCCATTAAATTGATTTTTTTATTAATTTTTATTAATTCTATCAATATTCATTTACATCGTATTCTTTGAATTTTTGTGTGTATACCTTTATATAAAACAGTTATTCGTTTTGACTAGATAAATATGATTATAATTTGAAGGAAAATTTATGATTAATTCATGCAAATTATTATGTTTGAACACAATCATTTATAACCAGCCCCTTCAAAAAAAAATAAAAAAACTTGAATAAATATATACTTACATAATTTAAATTTATTTATTAAGATTTATATAATATATGAATATTGGGACCCTTAAGATTGTAATCATTTTACACTTACAGGTAATATTTTATTTCTTTAATTTATGGTCGTGGTATAAAATGAAGTGCACGAATTAAAATGTAATAAATACTTTTTTTTTTAAAGTGTAACAATATAGGGAAGTTGTTCTTAGAAAATTTTGTATTCCAAATATTTATTTTAAAAGTGAGTTCGTAATAGAGTATAATGACTAATAAAGATTCAATAAAAAGTGGACTGCGAATTAATGAATAGAGGATTATAGAAATTTGATTTATTAAATAATATTTCAATTTATTTAATGATTCTATTAAATCCAGAAGTATCATTGGGAATCAACACTCAACTAATCTTAAATCTCTCTTTACCTTTTTGAATTCGTATCTTATTAGTTTGTAGTTTTTACATATTTTTTTTTTATCAAAAAATTAATTACAATTTGGTAATGAATAATGAACAATATTTATTATAGTCGGATAATGCGATACATTTCATTCTCAAATAAAAATAAAAATTTAAGAATATGCATATAATTTATGTACAAGTAAAAATTCTACTAATAATATTAAATACAAAAAGAAAATTGTAACTAATAATTTAAACTAATAAGACGTCATGTTATTGTATTTTAATTTAATATAAGAAGGCTGACGATTTTCAGAAAGGAATTTCTACGGGAAGATTCGGTTTTCTCGACCGTTATTATTTCATATCATATATTTCTCCTGAGACACGTAAATTCCTGAACGAATTTCATTAAGGAAGACATCTAGACGTCTACGATAAAGAAAAAATTTCCGGTCATTTTACATTCAATACTATAATGTGACAAAAGTTAAAATAAAAAAAAAAAATTTAATATACTCTCGGATAAATTAAGGAGAGAATTCGAAAACATTCAAAATTTCAGACGATCATGATTTAAAGTCCTTGGTTGATTTTTGGTAGACCAAATAATGTAAATAATTAAATAAATAAAAAATAAATGTAAATAATTAACCGATGGCTTAATATTTAAATTATCTTATCATTAATCTATGTTTTATATTATTTAAAATTATTAATGAATCTTATATTAGAATATTCGTTTTTTTTTTTTGTATGATACAACTCGTTCTATATATTAAAAAGTGCTATAATGAAATAAGATAGTTAAATTATTTCCAAGAAGGCAGTATGTATAATTTCGTCATGTAAATACAAGATTTAGCTCTATGTTCACAGCACAGTGTACAATTATCACATTAAAATAGTTTTGACATCAAAAGAAATATTATTACATTTACTGTGATTATTCAAAAAGCTTTTTTTTTAAATAAAATAAAATAATTGTATATATATTACATATAAAATAAAAATGAAAACTAATTATTTTTTAAAATATAATATTTGATTTTACAGTTTAATTAACAAAAAAATCTAATAAATTTTACGTATTTCTCTTTCGAAACAATTAAACATATTTTGTAAAGATGAATATTATTGAATGAGCTATAAATGCAGATCGGAAAGCAGTTTTTATATATAATACATAGGTATATATATATTTTTTATTTTTTTTAATATCAAAGTTATGCTATAATAAAAATAGAACTGGTATAGAATTATTTATAAAATAATTTTAAAATGTATTTAAACAATTTTTCAAATCATTACAATTTTATTTTTCAAAAAATATGTTTGCCTATACAGAAATCTCTAAAACCCAAGCTTTCGACGTCATCTTCAGAGGTCAATGAATATCTAGATAAATCCACTTATAGAAAATGTTCAGAATCTATTATGAAAATGTATCATTAAAATGACTTGTTTAATTACTATGAACTACTTTAATTATTATATTATAAAGCAAAATAAAATAATAGTCTAGAAAAAAAAATTTGGTTTTAAGTTAAACATTGTTTCTGATTTCTGCAGGGAAAATTGGTATCGAACGAAGGGAGAAATGAGAAACGAGAATAAATATTTTATTTCAATCGGGTATCTACATAAAATACCACGTACCTATACTAAGTATTTCAATTTGGAAACGAAGTTACTTGGGACTTGGATCTATTCATATTTAGAGGCATATAAATTCATTTTGGACTCCAATTCAGCATTAATACATAATATTATATGTTCGTTACTATTAACGCAAGATTATAATTGAACTTTGATTAATAATAAATGTTTTTTCCAATATCTTCAGGAATATCAACTTTAACGTTTAACATTTTGATAAAGGTAAAAAAATGCTAGAAAATAAATGACATTGAAAAACTACGTAACCTCAATTTTTAAAAACAAATAAGTAACTCGAAAAATTTTGCCATAATAATATTATACAATTAATTTTAAAGTGAATCATAGAAATCGAGTTTAAAAACATGCATGGCGCCGATTCGATTGAAAACTTACCAGCAATAACCAATTTATTTTTAGACTGCCAGGCAGTAATATCAAATTGTAATATTTTACTATTAACAATTTTAATATGTATAGTAAAAATTAAATTAAACCGGCCGTTTTCTTATCAATTTATATTTTGGGAATCTAAATATTCCAGCCAGTTTGTAATTGATATTGTATACCTACTTCTCTTTTTATAAGTGGACTAGAACATATACGGCCATGTGCATTGAATTTTGTAACTATTCAAAATCTAAATAATATTTTCATACGAGTTTTATGAGGGTTTTTAATAATAATGACGTGACGGCTCGTCAGTGGACTTACTGTGGGATTTGCATGGGAAAAATATCCCTTCAAACAAGACACGGGCAGTCGGCACAATGGATTCTGTTCAAAATTCATCTCCAGCCATCCATATATGAACATATATAAATTATACAATGTTTCATGTTGTATATTTACTTGTAGTGGTACCATTAAAATTCACTACAGAAATGTGACTGTGAAACTAATGATCTTGTAGTAAATGATAGTAAAAACATTTAATGTCATCAAACACAAAACCGGTAATTTTAAACTTTTTAACATATTTTTAGCTTATAAAAGTATATTACATTAGATCGAGTAGATCAAAATTATTTTCAAGTTAATTTTAATACTACGTTCTGTATGAAGCAAGGGGTCTAGTGGTCTATTTACAGTGGTATTTTTTCTTTCTTTACTTATCAACCAGAAGGACTTTTGGATTATAGACATTTTCTTATAGAAAATTGAATTTAATTGATACATTGAACAGATTATTATCCGTGTTCTCTAGTAAACATAAGGAAAATTAACATTTTATAACTGAAATATTAAATATATGTAGAGAAAATAACAAAATCATAATTAAAATTATCATTATTACATATATTTTTTCAAAATATTCAATTATTATCACTATTATAATAATACACCGAAGCTCCACTTAAAATGGTTTTATGAAATTAAAATTACAATGATCATTGTCATTTATCATTGTTTTTAAATACGATATTTCTATCAAGAGTATACTGTCAAGTATAAGCGAATTCTTTGTACCCCTACAGTCACCCGACGAGCAAAGTGCACATTTTTATCTTTCTTATATATCGTTTTCAAATAAAATACCAAATAAAGTTTAGTAATAACAAATATTTTTCCAAAAAGTGTGTTTATTATTTCGCGGAGTTACCTCAGAGGATAGGTGTAAATTGTCCTAAAAACATTCCTCTACCATATACTCATTACTCATTTTGTGTAAACTGGCTTAAAAAATATTTTGCTAATGTAAAATTCATATTTTTAACTCCCCTTAGAATATTGTGTAACTGTATTTTTAAAATATCTGAACGTCATATGAATAATGTAATTGTAATTTTATTGTTTGAAAATCAGAATAGCTATTTTGTAAATATGGTTTTCAGAAAAACGTTAATGTATATTACATTTGATAATATATAATAATTAAATCCAAAAGAATAAGTGAATTAAAAAATAATAATAGTCGATATCATAGACTTATCATTATAATTGATCTGATCATACAAGCGCTATTTAATTTCAATAATTTAAAATTTTTAAAGTGCACTCTATAAGTATAATACTGAGCATTTCCAAATCCAATACAAAATAATATTTCAGTGTTGGCAACGTTAACGTATATAGTACTATATTCCTGGGCAAGTTTTATACATAAAAAGAGACTTATTATGTCCTGTTAATTGAACAGTCTTATGAATATTTTGAAAAATGATTAAAATTTGTTGACACCTCTACTTTTAATGAACATTTTTACTTTTGAATATTTTTTCTTAATTGGTTTCATGATATTGAAAATTACTAAATATCTATTAAACAAATATAAAAAAATATTGGAAATAAACATTTATAAGGTAAAAGAATCGATTACATTTATATTTGTTAATAATTTAAAATCTATTTTTTAATTTTAAATGGAATACACGATAAACCGCTACATTGGACAAAATGTGGACACTTGAGTAAAATTTAGAAGAAATTCGTGAAATGTCTTCGACCATTTACACTCATATGCCTGAACTTAGGTTATTGGTGTGTGAAATACTGATAACGTTATTTTATAGGTCTTACATACACTAATACTGTATTATTTCACACATGCACACATACACATAATATTTTCTTATTATTTGTAATCTTCCTATAAATGCTCCTAAAAATTATCCAACAGATGGCCATCTCAAAATATTGTATTTCTATATTTTATATACTTATATTAATTAAAATATCTTTTTAGGTTTCATAATCGTTAAGTTTTATGACTATATTTTGTTTTTACAAATTTAAAAACAAAAACGGAAAACTAATTGGAAATTTTTTTTTCATACATTTCTAAAATCTAGCATAGATATATAGTTATTTTAAGGTTCGACTACCCGAAAGAGTGGTGAATAACTAATTTTAACTTTACACACATTTTCAGCTATTTCTTCGCCTTTTCACTCAAACTTAAAACGGTTTTAACTAGTATAACTAGTAAGTATATTAATTTGAGATAGACACATAAGTTTTGTAAAATTAAAAATTAAATATTCATTATTTAAATTTTGAAATAAAAAAAGTAAAATTTAGAAACCAAAAATGTCCAGTAGAATGATACTGAGATCAAATCTAGTGCAGTACAAAATGTATAATGGGTTTTAGAACATTTTTTCAAAAATATCTTATTATTTTTAAACTCAAATTCTCTTATGGTTAACACTAATCATGATGTATATTGTTGTCTATCAATGTGAATGAAATTTTAACTCTAATTACATAAATGTAAATTGGTACGTAGTTTATAAATACATTATAAATACAAATCATATTATTATAAATTACAACCTTTTAAAATTAGATTATATACCATTTATTACGTCGACAACTGATACTGGCATACCTATTTATCGCCATAATACTATGTCATTGTTCAATGATCATACATATGAATATTATATACACACATATGCACATGCCATATACTAACGATTATTTTCTTATTTTAAAACGAAAAAAATAATACATTTTCTCTCAGACCGTAATAATTATTATACTAATTCTATTATATAATATGAAACCATTGTTAAGTTTTACTTTCATTCTCATTTTCAAACTCCCGCCGATCGTTAAGTTTATTGTCAAGATTATTTACTAATCTCGTATCCGCATTCAAAACTTAATGATAATACATATTTTTTTTTTTATCTTTGTTTCAATATAAGCTTTTCTAAAACCATTATTTTCGATAAGGATAGGTAAGGTAATGTAGGATACTTATTAAAAAATATAAAAACAAATTGTTATTTTTATTCAATGATATTGACAATATTAAGTATGAAATCATAATTTATTGATTATTTTAAAATTAACTTGATTTTTAACTTATTTTATCGTTACTTGTACATAATATTGCTACTTTGGTGTTGGGTTACTTGTAGGATTTTTCTAGACATAAATAAAAACTCAATTTCTTCAAAATGGTGTGTTTTTATTTAACTAAAACGTATTTCGAAAACAAATCATTCTGTAGAAATTGGGGGTTTTTTTATATCCATAATATTGGTAATTTATTATACTATATATATTTATTATAATAATTTATTATTAATATGTAACTAAATAATCCTTTATGTTTATATATTGTCATAAAATGAAACAATTTAAATAATATTGGGTTATTTTACATTTCACAAAACCTATTATAACACAACATTTATTTATTGTCTTTATGTGCTCACAAAATATAATTAATAATATGTAAGATGTATTAATGAAATGTCTGACCATTCTTCAGTTGAAATACGTGATAATGGATAATATTGAATTATTATTCATATTATGTACTAAGTAATAATTATGTCTAATACAATATGGTGGTGGAAATCTCAATGATTACTCTTCGTATTTCTGTGAAGTCATTAAAAAAATTTTCAGAACGTAAATGTGCCAAAAAAAAATAAAATAAATCAATAGAAATGGATATAAAAAAACATAACAAAAACAATAAACAATCATTTTAACAATACATATAATAAAGCAGAACAATGAACTCCAAAAAATGTATAACATTATAAGGTTTAATAATAAAAAATGTTTAATATTTATATTGTAACAATAAAACAATCGATATAATTTAAATTGTAATACTTGAAACATTAAATTGATTTGATTACTGGTAATTGGACTAAAATTAATGTACCTAAATCAGAAATGGAATATTTCATATTTTATTTTTGATTCTTTGAAAAGCAACAGGGTTGAATTACTTTCAATTTGAATATTGTAGGTACTTCTATTTGTATTATTGTAATGCTAGAATAAAGTGTATTAGTGTCTTAAAATTAGATTTTACATTATAACTTTTAATTTATATTTGATTAATGTCAAAGTCAGAAAAAAGTTTTATACCACTACATTTTTATTCGAATAGATGAAATAATAATTTTAAATATAACCATTTTATTATAAACGCAAATTATGTATATTTTATATAAGAAGCCTTTAGTACAAGACTAATTTACAGTAATAACAATACTAAATCCAAAATCATGTTTGTTGTAAATATTTCAAAATAATTTTACAATTTCTATTATTATTTTTATTGAGAATCTGTGCAGTATTTAATTATTAAAATAAGATTGAAAGTTTATACTGGGTTGAGGTAATATTTATTCTTTGATAAAAATATAATAAACATAATTTGTATATTTTTGTTATAATAGTTATTAATATATTGGTTTTAACTAAATGGTTCTATTTTTTTATTAATATTATTTGTGCTACTTTTTTTCTTAATATTTCAGTTAGAAACCCAAAATCATACGATTCAAAATAAAGTAGTGAAATCGTTTGATATAAAAACCGATATTTATATACCTTTTAAAAAGAACATTGATTTTAAATATTTATACTATGAGGTCAATTGTAACATACATTCAAATTTGTGTAGGTGGAAATTTAATGTAATAAAATGTTATATCTAAAACCAATCTGCGTATAGTTATTAAATCAAGGGATATATAGTTGTATTTTAAATTTAAAATTATGAATATTTTTCAACAGTATATCTCTAGAAATATAAATAGTATTAAAACCTTATATTATTATGAAACCGTATATGTGCTAATAAATGATTCGTATATATGATTATATTATCTGAAATGTGCATTTTACATTCATAACGTTATTTTATCATAAATGTTATTAGATTTGATATTGCAAAAAAAAAAAAATAAAATACATACATATATATAGCTTTGATGAATTGCATTTAATTTTTCCAAGGAACTTCCAAACTTTTTATTTTTTTTTTTTTTACATAAATTTTTTTTAAATTTTTTTAAAAATTATATCAACCTGTTTACATTTTATAAAATTCGAGTTGGTTGTTGAGCGTCAAGTATTATGTCAGCATATTTTTGGCCTTTTTAGACCCCCTCCTCCCCATTACCAGGAATTTATCATTAAATATCTGACCTCCTCTAATTTAGTATGTCAGCATATGTCCGAAGACACTCCACTATATAAAAAAATATAATATATTAAATTAAATTTAATATATAAATAAATCCGAAATTTATATGAGTTATTAAATAATTAAAGTTTTATTAAATATTTTGAATTTTATTCTACATATTTTGATATTTTTTTATTACTGTTGACATCAGCATGGTTCTAACCCATTCCCTATCCCCTTTGTCAGCAAATGTAAGCACATGACCAACCCTCTCTCTCCCCCTAGGCGCTTACGTAATACTTAAACGCCCCCATATGCAAATTTGTATTTATGCTTTTTAAATAATAAAAAATATATACAATTATATATATTTTCATGTCATTTTTTACATATCAATTGGATCAACTATCTATTACGATAATGATTATCTAATATGATAAATAATAATTAAATTATAATAATAAAAAATTTTAAATATATTTTCTTTTTAATATTTTGTAGTGGAAGAATTTTAAAAAATCGTGTCATAAAATTAAAGTTATATTATATATTTTTTAATACGGTTTTTAATTGAAACTCTTCTGATTTACCTACAATAATACATAATAAAAAATCTACAAATTAAACAGTATTATTTATTAATATGCATGTTAAATAGGGTGCATCTCATGTTGAAAAGATTTTTTCAAAATAAACTTTTAAATGGTATTTAAATATACTAATTTTTTGATTTTGAAAAATTAAAAAAATAGCAGATATCTACGATTAACCCGGGACTGATAGTATAGTATTTTATAATTATATTAAATTTATGTATTTTCTTTTTAATACTTAATATTTTAATTATATTTTACTTGAAAATTGTTGATAAAATAGTACCTAAAGATTTACTACTGGGGAGGGGTCAATTGATTTTTAATTTCTATAAATGTGTACAATGTTTAATGTACAATCATAAATGTTTTATATAAAATTCAAATATAGTTTGCTAACAAGTGATTTAATTAATTTTTATGATTTATGCAGATCTCTTCTAGAAAAAAAATCCCTATAGCTCATATACAAGAAGACACATTATCTTCGGTATTGCAAAAATTTGATTAAAAAAAAAGTTCGCCCAAGGGATTCAAAATCAAAATTACGACCACGATAAGTCTACGCGGCAAAGTTTTAGCATACGAAACAAACTTTCGTTATCAAATTTCTTAATTGGTATGCTTTAAACTTTGCTGATGCGTATATAAAACTATGTATTTCTACGGTAGTTTGAGGGAAAATAGAACTCCAGTGACATGCTAGGGATCACGGTCCATCGCCCACATATTGCGCTTAACTCATTATTTTCAATGATAATACAAGTCAGCGATGAACGCAACCTATGGTATATGTACAATTCAGTTTAGGTTATCTGGTATCCGAAGTAGGTATTTATTATAAATATAATTTGATTGAATTCTTAGGTTAGGTGATTGAATAAATTATCTATCAACCAATATATTTTATCTTCAAAAACTATCTTCTCTACGTTCGAAATTATTACTTATCAAAGATATCAAATCTAATTACAATAATTATAATTTTTATTATAATTTAATTATATTTAAGTATTGGTTTTAGCGTTTTTAAAATTCACTCCAAAGGGGTTTCGAATAAATTATGAAAACGTATCGTTATTTAATATCGGACAGAAATATATTTTATGAATGCTATCTATTTGTATATATTTAGTAACATATTATATTTAAATTTATACTGAAAGTTGACAAAAGAAATATATCGATTATGTACGATTATAGATTAATAATTTAGATACGTTGTACTCGTATTTATCAACTATACTACAACGAGCGCTGTTTATATTCAATTTATAAAAAAAATTTATAAGTATTTGGAAAATCGAAATATTATTATTTGTTGTCCATTGTACATATTTAAACGACTAATGAAATGATTAAGATATCGCTGCGTCAGACTGTATAGGTCTATATTTCTACAAAATATTTAACATTTATACACACTAAGTGGTAAAATAAACATGTAATAGAATAATGTAATAATACAGAAAGTAGCTCACTAAATTAATATTAAATGATACAGAAAGTATGGTACGTTATCACTTCTATTACTCACAAGTTGTATACTTGTAATTTATTTCAAATACCAAAAACCATAAATTTTAAGTTGACGCTAAGAATATTTAAAATTGTTTTACTAATTGAAATCCGAAACTTATTTAATAAGTACCAATTCCATCCATGTCGATCATGCTCAACATTGCATATTTAGATACTATGAGTTAATGTATTATTTATATATAATTATATTTATATTTAATGTATAATTAAGATATTAAGAAATTGTAACATTAGCTAGTTTTTGATTATGAATTCAGGGGTACCGAAACTTAATTATTGATTTCCATTTCAACAAAGATACAACGATACACAAAATAATAGTATATACTAATAAAATCGATTATAAATAAAAGTTTTTACATTTAATTTTTAAAAAATTGTACTTCACTAACCAATAAATTAAACTAGGTACCAAAAATTTAATTTCCTGTATGTATATATTTATTTTGAGTATTTTACCAAACTAAAATTTATTTCTGAATAACTAAAAACAATCTATGTATACGTAAGAAATGAAATATCCAATCTCTCAAGAATACTCACGAAATTTATTATTTTTCGCTGTACATAATAAAATATATATTTTTATGAGGGAATTTGAATAAATTTTAAAATGAAAAATACGATAAAGATTATGAAATTGTTTAATGTCTATAAATAAATACAAGATGATTACTAATATGATATTATATTATAACTTAAACAAATACCTTTTGCGGTTGATATATTTGTTGTTAATTTTTTGAAATTATTATAATTATAATTCTATAAAGTTCGTTTAACTTACATATTTATTAATAATGTATATATCTCAAAATATAAAAACATAGTTTATAAAAATTTTAAGACCAAAGCACTGAATAAATGTTTATTAAAAGTGCGCTATATTAAGTGTGTTTTAAATCATTTGGCATCTATTCGGATGATTAAAGTAATTGTCTTAGCATTGATGTATTAAAATTAAAAAATGAAAAAACATAGTCAAATATTTCAAGGATACACAACTCAGTCGTTCAACTCATAGATTTGTGGTTTATCCACAGAGGTCGTATTTGTGTTTCAAACCACCCATTGAGCTGTTTCTTTTTCTTTATGAATCCGTAACCATATTCAACAAGTTTTATTATAACTATAATTTAATTTATAAATCTGTATCTGTATGTTGTATATAATATTATGATAAAATGAAAAAAAAATTTACTTGATCAATTCTAGTATCTCGATTTATAGTGACATAAACCTCAAAATAATTCGTACAAAAACAATTTTTTTAACTTACCTAGGTACAAAATTTCTATATGTATGGGTTTACATAGGTGTTTCACGTGTAATCAATTCGTTATTGTAACTGATAAATTGCATTACACCATGCCAAGCTATAGTGTATGGTTCATTGTGTTCCAGAGTACACCCAAAATGTCCTTTGGGATCGGTTTCATTTTATTGTTTGACCCTGCCTTTCTATCACTAATTCTATTTTCCATTTCTTGTATACGAATAACCTTTTTAGGTTAGGTTCTCCGGTTGTCTACATCACACTTTGTACGAGCATTATAAATGAATTCATAGAAACGCCTCACTCATCCACCTTCTATTCCTGTGATTAATTATTTTGAATAATAACCACGTCAAATAATCAAAAGAAGAACCACGAAAGCCATAAAATATGATATAGTATATATATTGTGTACAGTATATATATATATTACATAATATGACCCGAAGGATAATACGACAGCTTAAAGTGTGTACTGACCGACCGTAGAGTTTCAATGATAAAACTTGTGTATAATGTATGTAGTACTTTGTTATAATTTATTACTAATCACAAACGCTTGAGAAAAAATGCAAAAGAATAAAAATAAATTAATATCAATTAATTCACATAAGTTCAGTTTTGAAACCATTATTGTGCTCAGGAAGCGCATACATAAATGTGTAATTCCCCTCAAAATCTGTATTTTTCCTGAAAACATTAAACAACTTTTAATAGATAGTTTAAAGGTATACAGCGGCTAAAGAAACTATATCAATATTCAAAAATAAAAATTCTCTCATATATAATTTTAATACAAACCTAGTTAAAATCATTGTAGTTCCAATCCATTTTATAAAACATTATATTATTAATCTGTATGAGTCTCTAAAAGTTTTGTTGTTCTACCATAATTTTAAAATTTTGTCTAGACAACGGCTGTTTACTACATTAAAATATTTCAATATGTACCTGTGGAGTGCTTATACCGAATTACTTTGCTAATGGACGACCATATGCAGGGATATAAAAATAATAACAGATGAAATTTTAAATTAACTTAATTCTAAATTCAAATGTTTATACGTTTGCCTCTATTGATTTAATTTAAAATATTATTTTTGTTTTTAATCACTCGGAAGTTGTATATTTGTTTTCGTTTTAATGTTATTACAATGCATTACGTATATTAAATTAAATATTACCTTTAATTAAATGAGAAACAAAGACTTTCCTTCTTTAATACCGGTATTAAGTAATTTAAGTCTATTATTTGATATTGCTGTTGGCAATAAGCAAACAATGTACGTTAGGGATGAGACCTTGTAAATTTCGGTTTATTTCAATTTAATTTTACATCCCTTTTCTGTGATCCTGCAAATGCCTCATAAAACAGAAAAAAATTCGCAATTTATAAATGTTTCAAGAATGATATTATTTACAATTTTTAAATAATATTGAACATGCTAAATTATCAATTATTATGAAATATTTCATTCTCTGGACCCATATTAAAAAAAAACATGATATTATATTATGGAAATCATTGAAATGCATATAGAATTTTTCTCGGAAGGCCAAAATAAGAAATATTTATCTTTCAAATACCATTCTGATTATATATAATTAATTAAATTCCACGGAAATTATAAATTAAATCACCACAGAGGACTGTGTTTAACATATTTTTATTGCATTATAAAACTCTTTTTAACCATATAACAGCAATGCCCTTAAATTGCCTATACAACACGCCGTCTTAGGAAAACTTGATGATCTAGAACAATATTCCTATTGATGAAACCTACGTTTTTAATATTAGTGTTATCTTTTTAGGTTTCCAGTCAAAATATTTAAAACCTTATGTATTAGTTATCATATGTATGTCTGTCTATCCCTTAAAAAATTGTCATAGTAACCGATTATGAATTTTTAAATAAATAATTTGAATACAAGTTAGTTTTAAATTCTAATTTTAGATTTTATTTGGTTATAGTAACTAATAAACAGAGAATGTGATTTTCCTAAATAAATAAATTATATAATTAATATTATTTTATTTTATAATATAGTGAAATTTCAATCATTAGAAATAGAATCCACAGAGTTAGTTGAGAGATAACCAGTATTTTCGAGTTTTTTAAATATATAGTTTAAAATAGTTTTAAATTTTATACGTATGATATAATTAAGTATGGTAAATATATCTTGCTGTAATATAATTGTATTTAATTATTTATATAGTATTATAGCATTTTTCATTAAATTTTATCATGGATCAAAAAATGATGATACATTTTTTTAATATAGAAAAAACTGTACTTACAATTAATATTAAAAAATATTATAATGAATAAAATTGTTAAATAATGATACTGTTAACAATGGCATATTAGATTTTCTGGTTTTAAACTTTCTAGTAAATATATAACTAGAAACTAATATATTGTAATTATCAAATAAACCATTTCTCTAGTACCTATATCATACGATATGAATAAAGAGTTCTATATCATATTTATACATTTTCAAGAGTGTAGTTTTTTACTATGGAATCCACTAAAATTAAATTAACAACAATAGATCTGTCTTATTAAATTCAGCTTTTTACATTTTTAGATTCTGTGTACAAGATTTTGACCAAAAGGCGTGATCTCAATTTTACAACTTTCCCAGTTTTCTGTTGCGAATTCCATATTGTAGTAATTTCAAGACGTAATTTATCGGTTTCCTTAATAGTTTAATAATACGTAGAGAAAAATGAAGGAATGACAAAAAAAATGGCAATAATACGATTTCGTAAAATTTATATTTTTATTTCATCGTAATTTAAAAATTAAAATCTTGAAATGTACCCAATATGCATTACATATTTCTGCACGAAAATCTATTGGAATATTATGGAAAAGAAATGGGCTTATATACTTGACATTTTTATTCAAGTCGTATATAAATGTATAAAAACAATTTAGGACTATTTATAGCAATTTTAAATTTTAACGTTTTTTCTTCATAAAAAAGTTAATTTTAGTTATAACCGACAGCATTACTCATATGCAGTGGTGAAACGTGTGGGAACAAAATGATTAGATAAACTTGTAAAAAAAATTCACACCACCTTAATAAACAAAGTTCATGATTAGTAGTATGATGACTCTTGTTACACAAATAATATATTAAAAAATGAATTATTGGTATAAAATAATAGTTGGTTTTACAATAGGTAGTAAGTTAGTATTTCACTCTATAATAATAAAAATGTTTAAAAAAAATCATAAAACTTATATATATATATATATATATCGATATATTGATATTGATGCTTATATATAGAAATCTAAAATTATATTTATTGTTTAATATAATAGCCTCTTGGGATTTGATTTTTTCTTTACAAAATATAAAGTTTAGGTACCCTGAAAATTTTTTTTTTGTTTTACTTCTAAAATTGCTTTAGTGTTGGTTTAAATTATATTATTGTTACATTCTTGAACTTTTCTTTATATTTATGATCCCCTAATATTATCACGTAGTAAATTGATAACAGGAAAAAGGACTTCTAATCAATTTAAAAAGTGACGTGCGAAATATTGTAATAAAAAAATTACAAGCACTCTTACAATTCATTTAATTACTTTTAAAGCAATTTGTTAGTATTCCAAATGCGATTTTTTTTAAATAAAATATTTGAAATATACTAAACAAATTTAAAAATATATACTTGCAGAATTTGAGATAAATCTAGAATATGATTATGCTGGATAATAATAACATGTAGTTTATTGTAAAATATAATTTAGTTTGTAGTGAAAAATTGGTATCGTATATGTAAATGTATGTAATATATAAAATATAAATTATATAAATATGTGTTTAGTTGAAATCTTCAAGAGTGCTGAGCGTATATTATGTAAAACTTTACTAGAAGTATTTAGGATAACATATTTTATAGTTTTTCCAACAATTTTTAATTTTAATTTTAATTTTTGAGTTAACAGGTTATTAATTTATGAACATAAAAATTACGTTCAAGATAACCCGACTATTGGTTGATTAAAGATCGAATTACATAATAATGTATTGGAATAACCGAAAAAACTCTTAGAATTTAGTGCTTACAAATAAATAGTAGCTGAATATAATCATACTACACGTTTTGTGTGGTGCGGTAATGTTTTCGAACATACACATCACTTCGCTAAGCCTTTGGAGGGTTGTGTCCGTAGGGTTTATCATGTTACCGTACTATATTATACACAAGATACACAAAGTAAAGCTCATATTATATATACTGGCTTACATTATACATATAACATTGATTTGTCAGATTAGAATACAGAAACTCGTATTTACTTAATATATTACGAAGGGTAATATAACATAATGTTTATTATTAAACATAAAACCATTTAAGAATTCATAGTTTTGACAGTTAAAAAAGCAAAAGGTATGTTATGATTTTTCAGCAATATATATATTTTTTACTTTTAATGAGAACAAAAGAACATATTTCATTTTAATTTAAAATGTTCACAAATATTTTAGGAATTCACTTAAAAAAAAAACACATTTTTAAGAGTACATCTTTAATCCTATTTAGCAATAAGAATAATTATAAATGTTTTAAATTCTGAATTATCAATAATTCAATTGATTATTTATTTTACGCTTCATTATTGTTTTTATCTGTAATTAAAATTATAGTAAACGTATTATATTTATTAAATTTCAACCATAAATTTGATATTAACATTAAATTCTCATAAAAACTTTTATCAGTCTTCCAATTTGGATCTATTCTATGTATCGAATTAAAAAAAAGGAGTTAAAAGTTAATAAATTATTCAATTATATATTGATCGGATCAAGCGTTCTTAAAAAAGAATGGTCATAAGCAAAATCATTATGTCGGTAACGTTTTATATTATCATATTAATATAAATTCAACCCCAATTTATATTTTATATGTAAATTAATTTTTATATATAGCTCTTTACTAAATCCATGTAAAAATATTTGTAAATGTGTATAAATATACACATTCAATCCAAATTAACATTGAAAATATTCTGGTTACGTTGTCGCTTACGCCATTTTAATTTCAACTTTCAAATGAGAGTTTTAAAACCATTATGGTGTAAGTCACATAAATAGTTTTAGAAAAAACAAATGGGTTTACAAAATATGTAATAATAAATTCCTGAATAACATAATCGCACGAGTGATCGAGTATAACATTTTACAGAAATATAAAACTATTTTGAAGAAAAATTGCAGAATATTTTCTATCAGGTGTAAATATTGTATGCTAAAAATGACTTACACCACTATACAATTTAACAATTACAAAGTTACATAGTTGTTGTTTTGTTGTTTTAGCGGTGTAAGTCAGACTTACAATATTTTCGCTATTAATGAAATGACTGTTTAGTTTCTATGGTTATATTGTGTAGCCATCTGTCAGTTAATATCATAATTTATAATTTACTTCAATTTCTCATTTGATGAATTGTTATTTTTAAAAATTTATAAAGCATGTACACTTTCAGGAAAACTTGATTTATACCACTTTGGCTTTAATTGACTCATATTTTAATTTCGTTTCGATATTTAATACAGTATGTAAACTTAATATTATAATATTATAGTGGGCATCATTTTGTCTTAATACGAATGCAATTAGATAAGCTATTAAATAAATAAATAAGTTAATTTTTATAGAATTAATATTAATTCGCTTAGGTTATTTGGGTTCCGGTACGGTTTCAGTTCAACGTTATTGTTAATAAATTGACCCTGATAATGGTTCCGGGTCTATTTTATATTAGGATTCTGGTTATGGAACCAGTTTATTTTGGTTTGGTTCCAGTCACTGCTTTCAAATTGTAAAAATATATAAACACATAAATATTGAAAATAATTCATGGAAAATATTGGTGTATGTAATTCTTAATATTTATAATATTGGCAAAATATGAATAGCTATCTTTACGAATGGTACTATATTCGTGTAAAGACCGATTAATTTTTATTATTATTAAATTGTTTCTTTAATTTCTAAAACATTATATGATAATAAAATTAAACATTTTACGCGTATCGGCGTATTCAAAAATAGTTATACTCTATAACGATGTGCAATAATAAAAAATGATGGAAAACTGAATACGAATAATTTATGACTGAATCATATAATATTAAATGTGCAATTCACTGATAATGGTATTATACCATAAACATCACATCTTTGTGGTTATCAATGGTATTAATGACCATCATCCACGTTAACCATAAAACGTTATAACATAACTACTTACTTTACAAAAAAATCCCATTAACGGTACAGCTAATACTGTTTACTTTTTTATTGATTAGGAATAATATTTATTTGTTATACCAGAAATAATGTCTCATATATAACAATTTATATATCAACGAATGAAATTAGTACTGAGCATTTATTCGGCCTTAATTTTTAATTAAAATATGTAATTCATACCTATTCCAAATTCAATACTTTTTATCTAGATTTAGGATTTGAACTGTTAATTATTATTTGAATTTAGTTAGTAAGTTTCTCGTATTTTCTTTATTTTAAATTTAAAATTGATTTGTGTAATCCATAAATATAAACTGCTGATGTAGTTTATAAGTTTGGATTTATTCAGATAATCTCATAGAATGATAAACACGGTTAAAGCATATTAATTAAACCCAACCAATCCCAATTAGGTTTTTAAAACTAGTTGATATTTAGTTAAATCAAACATAAGGAATATTTTATTAAAACAAGGTTTTCAGAAGTGCTAAAGGAAAAAAGAGAATTTTAAATTATTTTTGGAAGTTTTTTACATTTTAAATACAATAATACTGTTTGTTTCTTAAATATTATCAGCTTGACCCCAATATTATAAATCGAGATTATCGTATACATACAATATAGGTACATACCATAAAATTAAAAGTCCTTTTTCGATTTCAAAAATTATTTTATTAATATCAAAGTGATTTAGATAAAATTACTTAATTAATATAAAATAAATACTATGGAATTATTGTTTAAATAATGTGCATCGTATTACATTTGTATAGTATTTATGTGTGCTCAGCTCCAAGTGTCGATATAAATAATGTTCATTAAATTTTTCTGTATTGAATAAATACTTCTAAAATTAAATTTAAGAATTTTAATTACATTTTTCTTCAACTTAAAAAGATTAAAACAATATATCTGGACAAGGCTTGGATAATTTGGTTTAAGTTTGGCTGTAATAATTATAAAATAGTTTGATTTGGATTTGGTATTTATTTAATTAAAATTTAAAATCATTTCTATGACTTAAAAATTAAAGAAAAAGTTTATGTCAATAAAAAGTTCACTATTGCTTATAGGTGGTTATTCCGTGTAATTAATGGTCATACATTTTTTTGTATAAAATATGATATTTAGTATTGAAATTTTCAATTATGTTTTATTTTAGTTTCTGAGCCCAGAAAGGAATGCATTGGTTTTACGATGATGTGTTTCAATTTTAATTTTTTTTTTTTCATGTCTGTAATCGAAAATTCTATAAGAAATATATATATATATACATATTTTTATGGTCGTTTACATTATAAAAATCAAATTTTGGAAAATATTCGATTCAAACCGTTTTTTCAAACTGAACCCACGAGATTATATTATTTCAGTCGGTGTATAAGACGAGTATGAGGCGTAAAATGAAAAATTCAAAATAGTCTCATTAAATACATAATAAAAATTTTATATTATAAAGTTTTGGGATTAATAACTGGCACACACAATAATAACACGGAACATAGTACGGGTAGTTAATTTTGATGACTTTTAATTAACAAATTTTGACGGTGCTCTGACTAACAAAAAGTTTTAATCCATAATATGGACCTTTGACACCACTGAACGAAAAGGTTGAGCGAAACTATCCCTATTACAACTAGGGAATGCTGTGAGTAGCTATAACAATATGCGATAACGGTATTCGCGTGTAAAGGACGAAAACTCGCGGTCACCTGGAACGCACAATATTTATCGTTAACGAAAATATTTTCCTGTAACTTTGTTTTTTAATTTTGTTCCTTTCCGGTTTCCCTTGCTGTTCACTTTTTGCGGCGAATACAAGCAGCTACAAGCACAAACTGTGTGTTGTGTCGCTCGGTCTAATAGAGCGGTATATTAATATAGATGGAACCCCAAACACAAGTTCATAATGAGCTACAAGTGTTATGCATACAGCATGTTCGTAAATAATGGATATGTAATATTACAGATTTATATCTCAAATGTTTTGATTTTCGTGTTAAACGATCTAATATAAAAATAAAAATAAATTATGTATATGACATAATCTTTATTATGTTTTGCCAGAATATTTTTTGAACAAATCAATTTTAAATCAAAATACAGTTAATAATAACTGTTCAGATTATTGGCTCAAAACTTATAATAAATAATTAAAATTGAAGAGTTCAGTGCAGCAACGTGTTATGTTGAAATTTCAGAAATGTTTAGGGGAAGAAAAAAAAGAATTTTAAGAATAATTAATGATCAATTTTAATATGACGTTGGGATCACGTAAAATACCATTTAAAAGACAGTATTTGTGATCTTGCCAAATTATTGTTCAAAAATATATAAAAATTTAAAAAAATTTTCTTAAAAGAGTAAAATAAATTACTTGTACATTATTAATATAATAATAATAATATTAATAATTCATCATTAATCTTTATTATTATACATTATAATATTTAAATGACCGATTTTCAAAGTCTAATTATAAAATAAAAACCTAATGGAAATTAAATATTAATATTTTAAAACGAAGTACATAATATGCTATTTATTTTTTTAAAATTATTTTCTCAAGATGACCACCAGATTTTCTGAAGCACTCTTCTAAATTTCCTCGTAATATTTTTACTACTCTTTATAATGTGTATAGTACATTTTTTCTCGGATTTGGTTTTTTGTTTTTCAACAACTCGAGGTTTTTAGAACTAACTACTTTAAATATTCTCACAAAAATAATTCATATGCTGTTGATTCTGGTAATCGAGCTGGCCAATGAATAACTTGATAAAATTTTTTTTTTTGTATTTTGCTAACATATCTAGACTAATTTGACAATTAATATTGTCAACGATCCCAACGATTAGAAAAAGATAGTGTTTATATACATTTTTCGTGAAAATATCAAATCTCTAGCATCAATAATAATGAAATATCAAAGAAATGACAATGGTCTCGATTTCGCCGAAATTGTGTTTATACCGTTTTTATGTAATTTTTCGGCTGTTTTTAATTACGAATTTATGAAAACTATTAATAAATCGAAAAATTACGTTATTAATATACCTTTTACTAATCTTCTACTTAAAATTTTTCTCAAAGAAAATAAGAATGAAAAAAAAAATAAACATAATTGTAAAACTATACTCGTTTCTCGTTCAGTTTTGAATCTAAATAATTTAAATATCTTACATTAATATAGGTACTACGCTGAATTGAATATTTCAAACATTTTCAGATATATACAAACATATACATAATAATTGATGAAAATAATATCTTATGCAGATTTAAAGTAATTAAATACGTATTTAGTGGTTTTATAAAATTAAAAAATTATACGGTTCTCGATTTCTCAACCAATCAAAGTTAATCTCACAAACTAGTTATTTAATTAATTCCATCGATTTTTGTTTTGTCTTATCAATGAACATTGAACGACATTAATATTTTTTCCCATCATTTTATATAGGAAAACATATTATCAGATGTAACATTTTTAAAACCAAGTTTTGACGAAGTACATTCGCAATAAGTGTATTGTACTTTTTTGTTTTATATAATCGAGATGAAAAAAATGAGATGAAATAAGACAATATAAACTATAAGTAGCATAAATAACAATTTTTCAAAGAAAAATGTCTTAATGTTGTATAATAAAAATTCTTTTGTGAAACGTATTATTCTTCGAAATTATTCCGTTTGAGTAGGTATACGCTTCTACTTATATCCAATAGAACAAAATGAATTTCATTTTTTGATAATTTATTAAAACAGGTAGAATGATATTTTTAATTTAATTTTGTCTGAATGGAATAAAAAACCTTATACATTTTCTCTCATAAATAATAATTTACGTTCGCTGATTAATAGCCTTGGAAGAGTAAACTCCGGTCTATTTACCATATTCACCTTATATATAACATTAAGGTTGAACGTGCTCTGGGATTTGTGGAATTAATGGTAGATTTTAGATTGTAAAGTATGTGATTTATGAGGAGATGCGAAATTTAAGGAAAATTATGCTCTCGAAGACACGTTTATTAAACTCGTCTCGTGAACAATTTTTAATTAGTAAGTCAATGATAATTTCAAGGTATCTATCACAAAAATATGTAAAATTTATAACAATCAGTTTTACTAAATATTTTTGGTATGTCTAGATAAATAAAAAGTTTTTAAAAACAGTAATAAAACTAATAACTTCTTATGTAACTGATAATATTTATCAAATTGACACTTTTTTTTTTTATAATTGGTGGAAAAAATGTTTTACATTTTACACTTAGAACAATAGGTAGATACGTTTCAGTTGTTTAGATATCTACCAGTTCGCTTTTACGAAAATCATGAACTTATCAGAATAAAATATCAATACAAACTCAAAATAAATAAAAACAATAAAAACATATGGTGTGATAATGTTTAATCCAATAACAAGAATAACATAAAATATACAAGTGAAAACTAATTAAATGAAAATTTATTTTTAAATAAAAATTATAAATAGCAGGTATAGGAAACTTCGTTCAGAAAAATCGGTAAATTAAAAATGTTGAGAACAGGTTACTGGTATTAAACTGATTTTTAATTACATAGCAATTGATAAATGGGTCTTTTAAAATTTCAAAAAAAGAAATTTCCAATAACCGGTTTAATACTACTTCTTAATATTTGAGGTAATCACATCATAGTTTTCAATCGCATTCTAACTTTTAGCTTTTTAAAACGGTTAATTACAATTTAAATCAGCTTTCAAATAGCATTTATAAAATGGATGCCAAATATAACCAAAATTATTTTAATATTCTTGTTTTTAATATTTGCAATATTTAAAAGAAAAAGTAAACTATATAATAAGTAAGTATTCAAAATTAAAAATCTATTAATATACACATGGGATAATATAAAATACAACAGATAATCATAATATGACGATAAACGAAACGAACCATTATTGAACACTTTTTTTTTTAATTGTTCATAATTTAAAATGTTATTTATTATATCAGCATCAAGAAAGATTCAAGATCATTTTAAATACTATCAAAATGTATAATTTCAAGAAATAAATAACAGTGTGAATTGCGATATTTAATAAATTAAATTAAAATAATTATAAATAAAACTTCTTCTGATAAAAAAAATGAAATAATAGTAAAATATATAAATAATAATATATATTTTTTTAATTTTCGAGAAAAAAGTGGTTTTTTTTTTATTACTTTTAACAAAAAAATTATATAATCGATAATATATAGCTTACATTAAAATTAACGATTTTTTTTTTTAAATTGTACAAGTTTAAATAGTATTATACAGTTTTTTTTTAGAATTAAACGCAAATCGTTCTAAAATTAATAATATTTTTGATCTCTTAGTAATTTTTGGAAAAAAGTCATTAAATAATTATTTGAATTTTCAACATGACAACTATTGAATTTACTGCTAATGAATTGTATTATAAATAAAACACAATACATTAATATTAATATTAATCGTATATTCAAAATTATTTTGAAAATACTATTATATCGATTGAAATTTACCTTTCATTTCTAAAAATATCCATGAAAATATCCATAGAGATTTTATGAACATCGTTATATCAATTATTATTATTTTATTATTATGTGCGTTTGATAATTTTCACTCAATATACAACACAAAAATCATTTTTTTTTTTTAATTTTTGTTATTATATTTTTTTCAACATGATTTTTTATTTGATTTATTGCAGTGTTTGGAAAACAACGTTGTTTATAAACGCATGTATATTACGTCCAAGTTTTACACTTTATGAATGACCCAAAAATTATACTCATTTCTTTCAAATTTAATATAAAAGTGACGTTTATATTTTTAAACAATTTAAACGCTTTATATGCCATTTAAAATACCCCCAAATATGTTAATATTTTACTATGAATCCCATTAGATTTAAAATAATATAATATTCAGTAGTCTAATTCTGTGGGTGCGATTTTTAATTATATTTTTAAAGAACGTGAACGTAAACGTGTTTATGTTAACTAAAAATAAACTTAAACGTGAACGAGTATCGAACAATACTCGTTGAATTATGTCAATAGTTACCTGTTATTGAGGATAGCTTCCGAAATAATAATACTATATTTAAAAAATATACTTATATTAGGTAATGAGCAATTTAGTGTAATAGATAACATGGGAAGAAGAATAATCAACAGAGTGGAATATATTATTCGAACTATAGACAAAAGAAAAGAATAGCTATTAAACAAAAAACAATTTAATATTATTGCCTTGGTAATAGTATACCCGAAAAGCTATTTTACTAAAAAGAAGTCAACTTATATTATCTAAAATTATGTATGGATAACATGCGATGTAGCGTTTATGTTTAAAATTGATTTTAAATGTGACTCAGCTCAATTTTTTTCACAAAGTTAAAACTTTTTATCATTTCTTCAGTCGCGAAAAACGTGACAAATTACTTTTCAACTTTAGTGTTGTTATATAAGTTCAAAAAGAAAGCCGAGTTTCACCTGTGTACTAGTATAATTTTCTTATTATTATTTTTGACTTTACTTATTTCATTTTTTTTCCTTTTTTTCACAGTCACGTATAAAAAATAATGTCAACATATACATAATGTTGTGCGAATTCGTGCGGGTGGAAAAATTGTCACTTTATAACATAATAATATTATCGTTGTAAACAAAATATAAATTGGAATTTCGATATATTTTAACATTTGTGTTAAAACCTATTAGGTATCTATGATTATTTTAAAATTATTTTTTTGAGCACAGAAAAAAAAATGTTCCAAGTCGGAATTTTAAAATATTCAAATGTTCAGCAAAGGATTTTTATATACCTATATATTATTATTTAATTAATTTATTATTTATTGATAACTTATTGTTAATTTAGAACATTTTGATTATCTGTAAGTCGTAACTCATTCAATAATTATATGAATTGTATCCGACGGGTTATTTCAATATTTAAACGTAAATACTATATATTTTATTAAAAATTAATAAATAAAAAAATTATAGTAAGCAATAATAAATAATTAATATATACGTTTTACATCAATATTTACTAATTATAATATGGTATTTAATTTATATTTTTCCAATATTATACGTATAGATCACGAAATATTTTTAGTTGACAATAATATTTATATTAGAATAAATTGCGGAATTTGAATTGCATTTTTACGTATAATATTTTGTATTTTTTTTAGCATAAAGTAATTTTTTTATTGAACATTTGATTGTTTTTTTTTAATTTAGGTACTTATAAAAATTTCCAACATTGTAATATCACTCGTAAAATAATTACACTTTAGAATGTTTTTTACTATAATTTTTTTTTAAATTTATAATTATGAGTAATGTGGGGTCGATAATACATTATATACGTGTGTATTTATTAAAATATTAGCACACTAAAAAAAAAAAAAAACAGTCATAAAAAAAACTACGTTATATTAATGCATTCATAATTTTGCACACAATAATCGTTGGCAAAATGTAGTGTAGAATGAATCTATATATAATGGAAAAAAAATCTGCAAAAATTACTGTTCACCCCGGGCTGTATAACGACTGGTTGACAGTTGTTCCCCGAAAAAGTCCAAATAAAGAACTATGTTTTTGTCCAAAAAAACGGATCTAACCAATTTTAATATTAAACACTCGTCGTTCTATATGTACAAATTCATAAGATATAAATAATTTGTTTGTGCATGTGTGTTCCGTCACAACTTTGGAATATGTGGAGAAAACCAAGCTTGCTACATACATGACTAATTATTTGAAATAAAATATTGTACGGAAAACACGCGAAAGCTGAATTGTTAAAGAGAATATCCTTTTAATAATCCGTAATAAAAAATATTTCGAAATCTGTAGTTTGTTCCAATGTTTATTGAATGCCCTACTCAAACTATTAATTCAAAATTGGCTGATAGAGGAAATTATTCAATCCGACCCATACGAAGATATGTCCTTAATGTTATATCCTTAAATATAAGTGCCCAATATGAGCCAGGCTGTTTACGTTTTGACTGTTTAGTTTTCATTTACGTTTCTAACAAGGTATTAGAAATATAATATTTATTTATATTCAATACTATTTCTTTTCACACCTTAACCCTTCCCTATCTGTACAAAAAAGTTTATTGATGAATCCGAGTAATTCAGCACGATATAATATAAAATTTGTATAAATTAAAGAAATATTGAATTCTACTTTGTACATTTTTTTGAAAAAAAAAAAATCTTATACATACTTTATTGATTATTTTTCAATTTTATTGTAATATAACAAATAATGAACCCGTAAAATTCATCCAAACCTCTGTTTGATGTCACACCTTCGACAAGTTCAGTAGTTTAAAAACGGTAAATTGAATATCAGTATTACAGAAACACAAAAATATCGAACAAATTTAAGCACGTGATAGTAAATTAAGTTTTATAATAATTGAACGATGAGTTCTCATTGAATTTATCGCATTAAATTACATAAAAAATAACTAGATATTAAATATATATTATATCACACCTGAGTTTATAAACATTTTAATAACTAACTACAAATTTAAAAATGCAACGGTCGTGCCAGGTGTTATATATTTAATAAAATATTTAATTATATACATAATTTAATATAGTAGGTACGTTGAATAATTTTAATAATAATAATAATGATTATAAAAGAAGCAATTAAAACAGTGAAGAACATATTTTCAATAAATTATTCTGAAATGTATACGTAATACACTATTACCTTATTACCCTATTAGTTTTAATAATATTTATTAAAACAATTTTTTTGTTATCAAATAATATACCTTGTATTTTAATATTTATTAGTCATTTTTTTCTTTTACCTATAACCATATCCTCTCTGTTTATTTTTTCTCTGACAATTCTCAAGCCGATCTTTTTATTAGAATAATTATAACGCTATTAAACTTATTTTCTAATTATATTTAACAATATAAATAACTATGTTTAGAATATCACGATACTGAATAAATTTCAGTTTAGTCAAAGTATTCGTTGTCACTAATTGAGTATACATAGATAGAAATCACTATCTTCGTGAACTTAACGGTGCTACTTAGCAGTTCCCAATCCATCTTATTCAACAAATATGTTGGTTTTTATTTGGACATTATTGGACAATTTTTAAAATGTATTGAAATTATTTTATTGCTACACAAGATCGAACTTCTGTATAGTGAGGTTTAGAATAAATGAATTAGGCTTGATTTGTAGAATATTGTTGGAAAACATTTTATTTCATTTGAAATTTATTCTCACAATAACATTTTTAAATTTCACTGCTATGTTTGCTAAATAGTGTACCTGTTTGTAACGGTTTTTTTCATATGTATAATAATTATTGCGTTCAGTTTATTGAATATTATTGAATAACTTTCAAAATTAAATTTTTAAAACCTGTAAACTACTTTGTTAAAGAACAAGAACATATCCAAAATATTATAAAAATATCTAATTTTCACAAACATGATTGAATAGAACTATAATTTTATATCTAAAAATAATATATTAATCATTAAATTCGAAAACCAATTCTGAGTGAATGTTTGTTGTAATGTATTATATAGTTTTTTAATTTATATAACAATGATAATCCATTATTTTTGTCACATTTTTTATGCTTAAGAAGATGTTATTGCGGTGATATTTAAGAGGTTTTGCAGAGACATTTATTGTGAACTTTCGTGGAAAAAATTCAAACAATTTGAACACATTTAAATATATTTTTTAATTCATTACGATATTATACATTTTTATCATTTTCTAATTCTATATTACAATTTATAATTTATAAAAATATTTATATTATCAATTTATATATCGCTGTATCTTCTTTGTTAATTAATATTTTGAAAATCCCTATAAAATCGTCTTCAAAATATTATTTTTTATAAATTTGAATATAAATATTTGAATTCTAAAATTACTTTTAAAAGTTATTTCGTTCATTTTTTTAAACATGTACCTAACTGAGAAATTTAAAAAATGGCCTAATATCAACATAACATATCAACTAAAATGTTTTTATTATCAAATTACTATTTACCCGAATATGTATACTCAAAAAATATATATTCTTTCTTATTTCTTATAGCTTATTACCTAATAATTGCATTACGTTTATTATCCTACCATTATGACTCTATCATTGTATGATTAAATTTAAAGAGTAGGTACTTCTTACCCGCATAGGTTAGATTTTATTTTAAAGTTTAAATTGATGGTTTACAATGTTATGTCTCAATATATTTTTTCAGAAAAAAAGTGCAATATATGTTTGTTTATTTTTAACGTCGAGTTTATAACAAATAAATTAATTAAAACAAAACAGTTATCTCTTTCCGGTTCTTTGTATAATTATAATTATACATATAAATAACTGTACCATTTCTATTTAAAAAGATGTAAAATGACAATTAAAATAAATGTCTTCTTCTTCTTCGTCTTTTTCTCCTTAGACTACACTCATTCTCTGTTCTATCTTTCTACCTACTGCCCAACATTTCGTTCCATACATCATTGCAGGTCTTACCACTGCCTTATAAAATTTACCTTTTAACCTAATAGGGATTCTTTTATCACACAAAATACCTGACGCTTCTCTCCACATTGTCCATCCACACTTAATCCTGTGTTTCATATTCTCTTCGAAACCCTCATCTTTCTGTACAACGGACCCTAAATACTTGAACCTCTCCACTTCTCCCACCACATCCCCACTTAACCTTATTTCTAGCCTTTCCCTATTCCCTCTGTGTTCCCTTTCACCAAAATCATACTCTATATATTATGTTTAACTCCTACTAATCCTTAGTCCTTTACTTTCCAGAGCTTCCCTCCTCTCTTCAAGTCTACCATTCACTTCCACAGGACTTTCTCCTATCAGTACTATATCATCTGCAAACAACATGCACCATGGTACCTCCCCCTGTATATCCTTTGTTATCTCATCCATTACCAGGGAAAATAAGTAAGGACTCAAAGCTGACCCTGATGTACTCTCACTCTGACCCTAAATTCCTCAGTTTCTCCACACAGACTTCTCACTCTTGTACTCGCCCCTTCATACATATCTTCAATTAAATTCACATACACCTTTGGTAATCCTTTCTTCATTAATGCCCACTTTAAGATCTCCCTAGGAACCCTATCATAAGCCTTCTCTAGATCAATAAATACCATACACAATTTTTATTTTTCCTTCCTCTGTACTTCTCTACAATCTGTCTTGCACAAAATATTGGCTCCATTGTTGACCTCCTAGGCATAAACCAAAACTGATTTCTAGTAACAGATGTATCACCTCTTACCCTTTTATCTATTTTCTTTTCCCAAATCTTCATACTGTGGCTTATAAGTTATATCCCTCTATAATTTCCACAATCCTGTACATCTCCTTTACCCTTAAATATTAGTACTACACAACTCTTCCTCCACGCTTCTGGAATTTTTCCTTCTACTAGTACCTTATTAAAGAACTTTGTTAGCCATTGTATACCTAAACTTCCTAATACTTTTCATAATTCTACTGGTACTCCATCCGGTCCCCCCACTTTCTTATTTTTCATTTTTCTCACAGCACTCCACACTTCCTCTTCCCTTATTAAATCCACCATACCCAAATTCCACTTTACCCAATCAATTGCCTCTCTCAGAAATTCCTTATTTAATAATCCCTCAAAATAGTCTTTCCATCTCATTATTACTTTCTTTTCCTCTGTTAACACCCTCCTATCATCATCTTTTATACACCAAACATTTCTAAAGTCCCTGGATTGGTTTTCTCTTTCCTTAGCCAGCCTGTACATTTCTTTTTCCCCTTCTTTAGTTCCAAACCTCTCATACAACTCATCATTTTTCTCTAATTTAGCTTTACTCACTGCACTTTTTGCTGCTTTAGATAAACTTTTGTACTCCACCTAATCCTCCCTCTCTCGGTTTTTCTGTTTTTCTTAAAATGTATTTTTTTCTTTGATATTATCTTCTGTACTTCTTCTTCCCACCACCATGTTTGCTTATCCTGTGGCATATTACCTCTACTCACGCCCATGACTTTCTTAGCAACTTCCTTAACACCCTCTGCTACCTTTTCCCACATTTAGTTTATATTCCCTTCCATGTTCCACATCCCGGTCCCAATTAGCTTTCTTATAAATTTTTTTTCATTTTCACCCGTTAGTTTCCACCACCTAATATTCGGTTCCTTAACTATATTTTTCTTTTTGTACACCCTCTTTTGCCTACACCAAATATCCATAACCATTAACCTATGTTGTGCTGTCACACTTTCTCCAGGGATCACCTTACAGTCCTTACACTGTTTCAAACCCCCTCTCTTCCACATAAAATAATAAATTTGTGATTTGTTCCCGCCACTCTTATAAGTTATATGATGCTCTTCTTTCTTCCTAAAATAAGTGTTCACAATTGCTAATTCATACGCTGATGCAAAGTCAAGTATTTTTCCTCAGTCTCATTTCTTTCTCCATACCCATACCCTCCATGCACTTTATCATAATCTATTCTATCACAGCCCACATGTCCATTCATATCCCCACCAATTACATTATTCTCATTTCCTTGTACTCCTTGCATTACTTCATCCATCTCTTGCCAGAACTCCTCTTTTTGACTTTCCTCACATCCCACTTGTGGAACATACGCACTTACTATATTTAATACCTTATCCTCTAATATTACTCTCACTAAAATAATCCTATCACTTTTTCTAATGACCTCTACCACTTTTCCTTTCATTTCTTTATCTAATATTACTCCTACACCATTCCTTGTACTAGTCCTTCCTGAATATATAATTTTATACCCCTCACCAATTTCTCTTGCTTTTTCGCCTTTTTACTTTGTTTCTGGCACACAACAAATATTCACATTCCTCCTCTTCAAAACTTCTGCTAACTCCCTACTTCTACCTGTCAATGTTCCTACATTCCACCTACCTACTCTCGCTTTGAACCTATCCGGGGTACTCAACTACGAATGTAATCCAAAACACCTTGGTGCTTTCCCTACACCATCGACATCACGTCCTTTGGGTAGACATATAACTGATGGAAAGGCTACCGCAGCCGCTGTCAGGCTGGTACTAGTCACTTGGTCCCTTAGGCTATCTCCACACCCAAGTACGCAATTTTGTGTTCCCCACGAACATCTGAAATGGGAAAACTCTCCTATATTCTTTTTAATACTCCTCATACTTTTTTGACAAGTTTTATGCCGGCTGTCGGTCTGACGCAACCTCAATTAGTTGTCTTCTACGACAGGCATGAGGAAACAGTGGAGGTATTCTTAGCCCGCTCCACATGGCTAAGAATACCCTATTAATAATTTCAGAATAATCAACATTATTAAAGTTATTTTTGTTATTTTTGTGGTCCAAGTGCTATGACATTTTAGAACAATAAATATTATTAATGTTATAATAAAAAATATGTGTACAAATTATTAATAATTGTATTAAATTTTTAAATAATACTTTATTATTATTATTAGTAACTTTTTGATAAAACATAAAATAATATTTTTTAAATTAATAGTAACTTTTTGATATAAAATAAAATAATAAGTCTTTTCTTTTAAAACTTTTAATATTTTATAATATAAATATAAAATCCAACATTAAATAACAATTAATTCCCTTTTAAATTAAGATTTTGGTAACTGTTGTATACAAAAATGAATTTTAAAAAAATATAAATATTATTCACTATCAAATTCACTCAATACACTTACTATAAATATACCTTGAAGTCTTCTATTTTTTTTTTGTGTGTTTGATAAGCCTGACATTAAACTAATTAGTAGCTCCTAAATTTTTCATCAATATTCAGTGGAGTTTCTGGAGGAGGAGTTTTTGGGCGAGTCATTATTAATTCATATTATGTACTCATATTACCCTAATCATCTGATTTTCCTGAAAACATTTTTACGATTACAAATGTAAATTGTCTATAATTTTAGATACAATTTGAGGTTAAAAACTTACACTTTTTACGTTCAAGAAACGTCTTATCAAAATCACTTTTTGATGGGGTACAAGTTCCAGTCTGAAGTAAATTGGATACAGTATTACAATAAATTCAATAAGAACATTATGAAGAAGCTCTTTATGAATTAACACTTTTACAAATAGATTAATTATAAAATATAATCCAACTTACGGATCATAACTTATGAAATTATGTCATCTAAAAAAAGGCAAGATGTCCCATGTAGAACCATGTCTTTGTTACACCAGATTCACTTTTACAACTTTTTTGAGAAGTGTATATTCATCTCTCATATAATTCCATTTGGTTTTTAATGTATCGACATCAAACTTATCTAAAATTAATAATATTTATGCAATATATAATTGTTGTGTGTAGTATATTAGTATTTTATTACACTAATATTGTTTATTGAACTTAAATTTTTTATAATAATACACTCACTTCCTAGCTCTTCACAAATTCCTCTCCATAATTTATTTCTCACAGCTTCTGACCGCTTCAGCACACTGTTGGACCTGGAATTATATTAATTAATTAATTACAATATTATTATTGTTATTATATTAATATAAACTTGTGTTCCCATATTTTTTTAATTTTAATTTAAACAATTTAAGAAATTAAGTATAGCAGCCCTATTATAAAATTATCAACTGCTGAAATTCAATTTAACCTCGATTTCAATCCAAACTATAGTTATTGTTCTGCTGCAATAAATATACTATAATGTGAATTTGTTAATATTGTTACAATTTTGAATCAATTACTCATGTAATGCTACAAATTATATTAATTCAGAATATTTAATTGTATTTTTCAGTACCTATAATACGTGGGTACTTATATATCTACCTCTTAATAATGTTGGCTGTACACATTAATGCAATAACATAATATGTGAGTTATTTATTGTATATTTTACATAGGTGTACTAACTAAATATCTATTTATAATTATATTAGTTGAAAATTTGAATGCTATATTAGATGCTGACATTAAATTATACTAGTTAACATTATATTATTATACTTTATATATGTACCTAATACTGTAGTTTGTAAAAATATTTTATTTCCTTAGTAAATTAATAAAATGTAATCAAATACCTATATGTATGTATAATTCAAATTTGTATTTACTTGTTTTGTATTGAATAACAATATATAAATTATAATAATTTCAATAAAATTGTGGTGATTATGAAATATATGGTATTTGGATGAAAATTTAATAAAAATTATAATATAACATTATATTTCATTTATATATTTATTCATGAAATTACCAAGTGAAAATATATGATCAAATAGTTTTTGTAGTCTTACAATAGTTGTAATTATTGGTTATATACAAGGACATTATTATATAATCAATGATTTCGCTAAATACAAGAAAAAGTTGATCAAGGGAAAATTTAAAATATATTCAGTTATATAATAGTATTAAGAACCTAATCATTGGAAAGTTAGTAAATAAATCTAAATAGTTAAAGTTAGATAATACAAAATAAAATATTAATTAAGTAGTTTCATTTTAAAGTTACTTATAAACTATGAAATACAGTACATAATTAAGTTCAATTAAAAATTGGTTAATTAGAACTTTGACAAAATTACTAATATGTTCTATGTTAGGTACTAAAAAAATTTATATCATATACCAGATACCTACCTAATTTAACTTAGGATCTTATATCTTTACTAACCTAACTGACAAAATTAACTTTTAATTATTTAGTATCCAAGCATTGGTATAAAATGACAAAGTGCACATTGTTAATGATCATCTTAACATTGATGCAGCTATTACAAAAAAATAATAACATATTTTTCACTTGGATACTTTTGTATGATAGGGAAAATAATAGGCACGTAATAGTATTTACACAATTTGTATACAAAATTTAGTTATTTAAAGTCAATCCAATACTTAATCAATGAAATCAAGTAATTTATTATTAAAAATAATTATATAAATTATAAATTATTGTTGCACTTGAAAAACATAATTTGCTTTGGTAATTGTAGAATAACCAACACCATACACGCTCTGGATTGATATACTACTAGTTAGTTAGTTACTAATTTATAAGGTTCACTAGCACATATGTTATAAATTTGATGTAGACACAAAATACACTTAATTTAAGTACTTATATATTGTTTTATCCTACTGGATGCACATACATAACACATTTTTCAATCAATAATCATATTGTCCAAATACATCAAACGTCAATATTATGTAATGTACTCCTGAAGGTAGTAAGATTAATTTTTTTGGAAAATTGTTCTGTAATCATTGGACAGTAGGTATACACTACAATAATACAACACAAATACCCCACAGTTAGGTATCTCCGTCATTCTGTAATGGATAGGTAGGTAGGTACTCAATTTCCAAGATTTTAAGCAACAAACTGTGCGATTTAACATTATCACACATTGAAAACAATAGTCTTTTCAACTGAGGTAAGTACACATCATCAGATTTAAGACCAAATTAATCTAAGTTTAATACTATAATGCATGGGCCACTGTAAAATCTAGTGATTATCTTTCAAATTCATTGGTATAAACAACACACTATATTTGGTCCAATCGAACTTGGCTATGCAAACCGTTTTACTTGTATAGGTACATAACCATAGAACAAAGATATCTATATGACCTAATTGGATTGCTTAATTTAAAAAGAATATATGTAACCAATATTTTTAGTGACAAAAGACAATATCAATGCGTCAATTGCAGTTTCATTTAACCAGATTTTATTTTGCAGTGTATGAAAATTGTTACCATAAATCGTACGAATGAACATAAATTCAATTATAAATACTAAAAAAAAAAAAAGTTCATATTTAAAACCATTAACAATATCTGTAATATTCACATATTTAATCAAAATTGTAAA
>JAIPRL010003429.1:0-47105 GCA_025469235.1 Pemphigus obesinymphae
ATGTATCATGACATCAAAATTATTCTGCGAATCGAAACCAACGTGTACAAACTTACGGTTTGTAAAATCTATGACAAATGTAGACGAATCCAGAAGTTCACTCGGCGGTGTCGGTGTGACGTACTTGCATGCTTGTTTTTTAAACATAGCTGGGTTTGAAACAGCTATAGTTATAAAATTTAAAACACTTTGAAAAATAATTATGATGTGAATGGAAACGCGTGTGTTGTTTGTGGTAAATAGTACAAGACTAATGAGCGGAGACGCTGTGGCCGTGTAAATTGTATAGAGACGGACATACCAGTATATACCTGTACGAACCTGTCGGAGTTTGTTCATTGTCTAAATATGCGGTGGCCGGTGGACAACGATAACAATGACAGGGTGGTAGGTGGAAGTGTGGTAATGAACTCGCTAACATAGACGGGAGGTGTGGAGTGGTCCTAAGTTGCGCGCGCATCGAACGCTGTGGTCGCCCGGTGTTGGACACCGTAAACATTTACAAGAGTAGCGGGTGAGAGGCGGTGTCCATCGTCAGCGCTCGCGCTAACGGTGTCCACCTAGTGGTGGCCGGAGGACAACGGTGACGGAAAAGGAGGGCTGCCAGGGGTGGAAGTATGATGTTCGTCGCAACTGGTGGCCAACATGATCGGTGTCCACCGATAATAGATATTGATACCCATCACCGGACGATGGAGACCATAGGTTACGTAATGATAACGGCGGGAAATATAATAATTAAAAAAAAAATAATAACATATTGCATGTGATAAGAATATATGGTGGGAAATAAAAATAAAACGATAAGCGATTAGGTTTTGAATATAATATAAGTATAAATGTATATAATATAATATAATATATTGGAGAAGGTAGGTGGGGTGATACCCGATGGAACGGTCCTGATATGTCCTAGTGGTGAGAAATGACATACTTGTAAATAATGATACTTAAAACATATATTAGTTAATTGCATTTTATGTAAAAACGTTTGCGAATATTAATATACATATAATAATGTGATTATAATATATTAAACTAAAGTAAGATGTATGGGAAATTATTATAAAAACCTTAATGCATATTTTCTCTTTAAATGTACAAGTCTATTAGGTTAATCACCATTACGATTTAATATAAAATAAAAATAATATTCAGTTTTGAAAATAATATAAGTATAATATATATATAATGGAGAAGGTATGACGGCATGACCTTGTGATGGTAAATGATATAGTAGTGGGAAATTATATACTTAGAGAAAAAAAATGGGCTCGAAAAGTTTTTTTCCTTCAAAGATCCAATACAAAATGGATCCAAAATGTTTTTTCCTGCAATGATACGTTATCAATACATGATAAGATAAGAGATTATTAGGAGAACTCGTTATCAACACATGATAAGATTATGTAAACAACACGTGATAAGATAATAGATTACCGAGAGAACTTGTTATCAACTGATAAGAGATAAGGAACACGTGATAAGAGATTACCGGGAGAACTTGTTATCAACTGATAAGATTAAGTAAACAACAAGTGATGAGATAAGAGATTATGTAAATAATAAGTGATGAGATAAGAGATAAGAAACACGTGATAAGAGATAATATGATAAGTGATAAGAGATAATATGATAAGAGATAAGCAGGTATCAGGTATCAGGTATCAGGGTGCTGCGGCTGCGGCTGCGGTGCAGCAGTGTATCGGTGAGATAAGAGATTATGTAAATAATAAGTGATAAGAGATAATATGATAAGTGATAAGAGATAATATGATAAGATAAGTGATAAGGAAAATGTGATAAGGTATCAGGTATCAGGTGCAGTGAGTGACGTTAGAGTGCTGCTGGTGCTGCAGGGTGCTGCCGGGTGCTGCGGTGCAGTGAGTGACGTCAGAGTGCAGGGTGCAGGTATCAGGTATCAGGTGCAGTGAGTGACGTTAGAGTGCTGCTGGTGCTGCAGGGTGCAGGTGCAGGGTGCTGCCGGGTGCTGCGGTGCAGGGTTTAGAACACCCCAATTCATACTTTTGATATTTAATTTTTTTGTTGTCGTCTATTTAATAACTGGACATTTATTCGTGATAAATGAGGTAATAATACAGTATTATTATTACACAGTAGGTATCTATGTACCTGTATATACCCAAACGATGATGATCATGAGGACTATTTTGTACCCTACTTGAACGGTAATGTTTGTATTGAGAAAATACAGAATATTTTGTTAAAATATAAATTGAATAATTTAAAATTAAAAAATATATGTATTTTCGGAAATCGTCCGTAGAAGTACAAAATAATGCTTCAATGCTCTGCATACTTTTGGAAATCTAGTGAATTACTGAAGTAGGTAAGTCGGCCCAGTGAGTTGGGCGTCGTTTGAAATTGAACGCTGAATTTACCACCAAAAAAGCGAACTGGAATAGTAATTAATTTTAATTGGAAGCCGTTGCTGTTTTCGGATAAGAATCGAGGAGTAAAACATGACAAATATTGATTTGGTCTTGTATTGTTTTGTGACACGTGCTTAATCCACGTTGTAGTTGAAATATCGGTTGCGTGTTTTTCGGCAATGGGCAATCACCTATAATATACGGAATCAAATCTATGCAGTAATGTATTATTAATAATAAATACATTTTGGAGTTCTTAGAAAACCAAAATGTTTATAAAGGCTGCCAGGAGATAGGAAGGAATTAATGTTTCGTTTTGATTAATTCCAAGATTTCATATTAGTATTTCTAAATGTTCACCTTTTACCTTGTACAATGTTCAAATAGATTTTTATTCCATTAAATGTTAATATTAAATGATTATCATTATTTACACTATCAATGTGGTGAAATTGGAGAGTAAATGTAATTGTTTAACAAACATCATTTAATCTAATATAAGTCTAACATAAAAATTTACCTAAATAGAACTTATATTTATGATGAATTATAAGATATTGCACTCTGGTCGATAAACGATTATGGTTGAATTAGATTCTGGTCAAAATAAAGTTATATTCGAATAGCATTCGAATAAAAAAAATTACGTTTATATATGATTTTAAATGTATTATTTTTAAATTTGAAACTGGGGACTAAGGATGTAATAATGATAATTTTTTTTAGTTCAGCCTAGGTTTAATTAGGGAATTAGGGAATTATTATTTTTATATTATATCCTAGTATAGGTACTTTAAAATCTAGATAACACGTAGGTATTATTATTAAAATACTAAATTTAAAGTATTTAAATAATGTAATCGAAACATTGACTTTATTAATTATTGTCAGACTTTAGTGTAATTTGATTTAAATAAATAATTTGAGTTAAGTCATTAGTTTAAAGTTAATTTAGTTTTTTTACTGTTCATTTGTAATATATTAAGTAGATTCTATTTTATACAAGTAAATGTTTTTTCAATTTTAATAATACGATTTTGTTGAAATTTTAGTAAATTGAGTATTGATATAAGAAATCAATAATCATAGTTTATAATATATTAGATTGTATGAATAATAATTATAATAATAATAACTGTAAAACATAAACAATAATTAAAAAAATCAATAATAACAAAAGTAATTTTATGTTAAATAAATAAATTTAAAAATATCTATTGTTAAGTAAAAGTTGTTGAAAAAAACAAAAATACCTATAGTTTAACTTTTAAACTTTCCGGGTTTGCCACATTGTGTCTATGAGTGATATTTGTAAAGGTCGGAAAGGATTCCGTTCATAGTAGAATCCATGCACGAATAATATCTATATACAGACAGACTACAGCTATCGAACAGTTCCAATAATAATAATAACAATTAAAAATTTTTCATTTCAATTGTTACATGATTATTGTATATGCATAGAATAGTTTGTGTGGTATAGGTATATAGCAACATTTTTTTTGATCGGTGCATCAAATTTGAAATATAGAAAAAATGATACGCTTGGGTTTTCAAAAAGCGTTAAACTAGGTATTAGAAGTAGTTCCCTTAAACTATTAAAAAATATGTATAATATTTAACCTCAATTTAAGCGACGTATGATGTTATTCGATTAAATATTTATAGATAAACCTTAAACTATATCATTATTGTTAGTGCATTTTATTATAATGTATATAATTAATATTATGATGTGCCTACATATGAAGTTTGAACTATCATGCATCCATCACCATCATTATTATTAAGGAGCAAGCATTAATATTTGTCTCTATTATATAATATTGTATTATGTTACATGCCACCGGAATAATAAAATGATTAGCTATATAATAATTGTCTTTCGGTCAACGTTTGATAGATAAACAATACTTAAACTATGTATAATATGTATATTATATACTATACGGTGACTATATATATATCTATTATAATAATCGTTGGCCGTCATTATCATTTCTTGACGCAATTTCGCCGTGAAAACATGTACGAAAAGAGTGGAGTCTATATTATATACGTCACGTTTACAAAGACACTACATTGCAGTCGGTTCTATAATATTATGTCAAAACAGCCCGTCTCCCGTAGTGAGGCGAAACAATTTTCGAAAATGTTTTTCTCGGTTCAAGTATAGGTGATTGGTCTCGATGTGGTCACTGCAGTTTGGATTTGCAAACAATATATTATTGGCCACATAAAGTACGTATATATGTATATAACGTATAGGCATATTACAGTATTACCTACACGGACGAGCTGCGTTACGCACGCCTATATATATATACAACACATTGAACCAAATATCATTGGTAGAATTAACACTATGCAATGATCAAATTTTAACGAACGAATATTTGTTGAAATAATACAATTTTTATTATTTTAATGGAGGCGTTGTTAAATCAATAAAATACGTGTTTACAATAACAAATTCATTTTGTAAATTTCACAAAAGATATATGTTATTTAATTGAATAAAAATCATTTGTAAAATTAATACAGATTTTGTTATTATCGTTAAAATATCTGTTTAAATTGACTATTTTTATTAACAAATGGACGTTTGTTCTGCGAAAATAAAGAAACACAATATATTTATAATATTGAATTAGCAAAATATTTGTTAATTCAAATAAATTTATATTCAATTAGACAATTTTATCCAAGACATTGATAAAATAGGTATATGAATAATACGTTTTGTTATTTTCCTGTTCAATTAACAAATATTTTATTAGACGTATATTAACAAGTGTATTATTAAATTAATCTATGTTCTTATCAGCGGCGGCTCGTGGGCTTTGAAAGTGGGAGGGCGATTAAAAACTATTCATTTTTGAAAAGCATATAATACAATAATAATTATGTACCGATTTAAAAGGTATTTATTAAACCAAAATATAAAAAAATAAATATATAAATACGTTTTACAAAATTCGAAAATTACAAAATAACAAAACGTATACGTTTTATACTAGAAATTTAAGCGTCTATCTTTCCTTTCATTAAACAGGTTTTTCAAGTTGTTTTATTTCAATTTTCTGTGAATATAATACTGAATTTTTATTTACTATATTATAATAATATAATATACACTAATAATAAACAAAAATAAATTAAATAAAGAGTAAAGAAATATGGAAATGATAGAAATGTGCATACGCATGTCGGGCGACGATTCGCGTATCGCTCCGGCGGCCGCATTATTACCGAATTCCCTCTCCTATGTTTTTCGTGTTTTCGTCGTATAGTTATGACGGGCGATTGTCAACGTCGCCCCGGCGCCGAGCGCTATTTGTTAAGTACTCGATGACAATGGAAAACAATTTTTACTTTCAATAATAATATTTTGAAAATACATTACAATGTAAATATAAATAATTGTCAATATTCAAATCAATATCTAACTTGTTAATAATAAGTAATTTGCTACAATTTTAGAGAGAGAGAGAGAGAGAGGGGGGTGGGGAGGGGGGCGATCGCTCCTTCGACCCTACACACGAACCGCCACTGATTTTTATCGAAATGGCAGATATGATATTTGGTTCAGTGGGCGTTTCTGATCGACGTTACACAGGCGGTACATTTTGTACGATTTTACCCGTGCAGGCACATCACGCGGTTTTTTCCGTATAAAGAGCGTAAAAAAATAACGGCGCACCGGCCCGAAGACCACGTCGTAATAATAACAATAATAATAACAATAATAATAATAACAATTGTGTACGGGAATCGCCACGGACCGTAAGTGGCGGCACGTCCAATCCGCCGCGACCGCCGCCGACGCGGGGACCGAACGAAACGAACACGCGTTCGCCGCCGGGTCGTGTTACACGCGCGCGACAGTCGCCGACCGCGTACCGTTCAACACAGTGGCGGCGCTCTCGTTACACACAGGTGGGACCGACCCGTGTCCGGCACCGACCGAATCGCACAGTCGAATTTACGGGGTGTTCGCAATAATGTCACAGACACTGTTGGCGCGAGAACAATGGTCGTATAATAATTATATATAATAATAATAATAATAATAATAATAATAGTCGTGCGATATCCTCGTTTATTTTCCTAATATTTTTTTTTTTTTCTGTTTACTTTTGGCGAAACGTGAAAATTTCGGCGTAAAAGTTGTTGTTGTTATTGTGACGTTGTCTCGGATCGACACGATCAGTACATATATATATATACATAGTATTGTATTATACATAGACAGTATACACACATATATTATACGATCAGTTGACGAACGTGTATTGTCGATTTTTGTTTGTCGAGAAAAAAAACCGCGGAAAACACATTTTGGGAAAAAAAAAGCACTCGATCAACAGGTGCTCCGCGCTTATTATATCCATATAACATACTGTGTATTATATTATAATATACGGTGTACGCGCCGCGTAATTTTGGACGAGAAAAACAACGAGGACAACCGCCACGTGTGTACGCTCGGAAAGATATATATATATATATATATTACACAGGTACCTATAATTAACAACACGTAATGATAATAATAATAGGTAATAATAATAATAATAATAATAATAATAATAATATTGTATATCTAGTTGAAATGACAATGAAAGATTATTAAATTAAAACAAAAATATACATATAGTTTCGTTGATAAATTATACGCTATTATATATAGTGTTATTTTAATATTTTGTAATCGCGTATAGGTGTAAGTTTTAAAAATATGTACTCTTGTAAATTCTCGGGCCCGTCCAGTTGTCATATACCACCGCGCGAGTGAAATAGGCGATCTTTTGCGTGCAATTTTTTTCATTTTATCATTCGTTAAACGCGTGTGTTCCTCGTGTATTGTCGCGGAAAAAAATACCGATTTTTTTTTTTTTTTTTTTTTTTTTTTATCAGCGCCCACGATTTCGTGTATAGTCGGCGTTTATTTAGGTATATCTTTAGCGTATATTATAATATATAGTCCGCTATGTTTGTGTTTGGCTACGCATAAAAAATATGTTGTCGTGTGGACTGGGCCGGGAAGGGACGATTTATTTTTCGTTATACGTTCACAAAATATATAGTAAACGATCATATACACATTTTAGCAAATATTACAAGAAATAAACCAATATTAATATCTCATTAGATTTATTAGATTTATCTATTAAAACAATAATGTTTGGGATTCGGATTTCAATGCATTTGAAATATGTATATCTCATAAAAAATATCATATCTCTCTTCTTGTTTTTTCGGGAATAGTTGATACGATCCTTTCCGAGCTGCAATATTGTATCGTTATCAAAAATGACATTATTTTGAGTGAAAATGTTTAGGGCATTAACATCCGAGTATTAACTACATGACTGTATTATGTATTATAGGTATAGAAAACTCGTCGATATATGGTATGTATATATGATATAGGTACACATAGATTACTAAACAAAAATATATGTTTGAAAAATAAAAAAGTTATTATTTAAATAACTAAAAAAAATTATTAGTTTTTTTTTTATTCCTAACATTTTTGTTACCAATGTTGTTAAATATTACAAATAATAAATATAGGTTTTAAATATTAGATCAATTTTTTTATTATTAACTTTCGGGTATTTTTTAAAGTAAAACCTTTATAATCAAAATATATATTTTAATGTTTTTTGTATGTATTTTTTTTTCAAGTTAGAATTGAAAATGATAAATATGATTAAATGTGTACATTTCAATCTAAAATGAAAACCATTTTTCTTTATTTTTTAATACATTTGTTTGGTCAAAAATAAAAAGACGAGGAAATCACTAATTTTTTTCAAATTTTAGTAGTTTTTCTTTACGCGTTTATTGAAAAATTCAAAAATGACTTAATTTATCAACTAGATCTTATCGAAAAATCGGTACACATATTGCGATTGAATCAAATATTCTGGTTGAAAAGTTGTTCAGAGAACTAATAAAAATAAACATCGTTGTAAAATAAAATACATTTTAATTTGATTACATATTTTAATAATGTTAATATGGTCATAACAATAATATTATAAAATTTTACTGTAATTGTCGTCAAGAGTTGTACGATTTAGTAAAGTCGAATAATAGTATAATTTATTGTAATTTGAAGAATTTGTGTATGACTATAATAGTATAGGTAGTATTATGTTGAAATTATTTAATTGCGTTATATTTATCGTACCTATGTTTTTCACAAATAAACTTGGTCCTTCACTTTATCTGAATATGTTATAAGTATATATTATGTAAATTATTTATCATAAAAAGTTGAAAAAAAAACATTTGCGTTCATAATAAAATCGTTGAAATGTTGTCATAAAATATTATGAACTAATTAATAGAGAATTACGATTGTATTTGATATATTTGTAGAGTGTATAATGTATATGTTATAAATTTACGATTTATATAGAATTTATAAAGTATCCGTATAATGCATATTGTATACGTATCGATATAACTAAGTATACCTTAAATCATACACGAGTAGATTATTTATGAATTGTCAATTGGATACATATTTAAAATTGATTTAAACAAAATTATTACTAAAGTTATAATAATTTATCAGTAGTTATTTTCTGATATTTCTATTATAATTTTCATGATATTGTTCATAAATAAATATTCCATGTTTTATACGATGTAGAAAAAGGATCTAAAAATAAAATAAAATGTGAATAAACCAACATCTTCTGCAAATTCACTCGTCGGATATTACTATTATTTAGTAACGTTTTTTAAATGAAAATAAAAACTAATTTACAAAAAATAATTATCAAAATGAATAGTTAACAGAAAATAAAAAGAAGTATGAATCTAAAGAATGGTATGCAGTTGAAATATTTGTCTTTGATGCGAGTTCACGTAATTTTTTTTAGTAAAATTGTTTAAGTTTAATAATATGCGTTTAATATTAAATAATATTTTTCATTCTTTGAGGGTAGTATTTATTAAATGAATTCTGTAAATAATTATAACAATTCTTTATTAAAAAAAAAATACCTATATAGTTTGTAAAAGTACTTTAAAAACATTTAGGTACTCTCTCAAATTCACTTGTGGTTTTTATAGAATTAATTTAAACATTTTTAGGTATAATATGTACAGTAGGTACACTTACAATACATAATAATATAAAGTGGACTGTATTCGTTAAAAAAATTGTATTTAGACCGAAATATCGATACTTTTTGAAAACGGTGAGACTTAGTTAAGACGAAATTTAGTTATTACATCCCCTATTAATAATTTTGTATGCTGAAATGTGCTAAAATAAGTATAATATTATATTACATAATACATAATATAGGTATCAACAATATAAATTAATATATAATTTTATGAAATTGAAAAGTTTAAAGATTTTTATTTTATTTAACTAGTATATATAATAACATATGTTTATAATATTTATTTATTATAAATATATTTTCTAATAGGTAATTAATTCACAATTCAGATTATTTCAATTAATATAAGTATAACTCATGTAATATTATAAGTTTTAATTTATTTAAAACTTAGGTATATTTATATTTTTATTATCTAGGTATGTAGGTAGGTATGGCAAGAATGATTAATATTTCCATTAGAGATAGAGATCCATTACCTTGACTAAATATATGTTTATGAACACAATATTTCATTTATCAGTGCGATTATTGGAAATTTTATGTTTCATGGTTGAATTGTTCATAAAAAAATTATTAAAAATTTCGAATAACTCTTAATAATTAATTTAGTATAGGTACCTATACTGATTAACTAATAAATAAATAATTAGAAACAAAATTACATATAGGCATTAAGTTAGAATATTTTGAATTGATTATTGATGGAGGTATTTTTTGAAAATTAAAGAAAACATTATTTTCGAAGGGTTTAAAGAATATTTTTAAAATAATATCACATAGACGTCGTTAAATATGATGTGTTTGTATTAATGATCAGTTACCTATTATTATTTTCAACCCATAATTTATTATTCTAACCATATATAGTTTGTATTCAGGGGCGAATGGGAATACAAGTAAAAATCTTAATGTCTTGTCATTATCTAAACCATGATTACTTTGATGATCCATTCATATTGTGACGTTATATTATATTATGTATTAGAAAAGAGAACATTAAGGCCACGAACAATAGAAGTTTCTTTGCTGGTATAACTTCATCTACAATGTTAAATTAAAAAAAGCAAATTAAGTGGTTTTTGAAATCTACATCGAGTATGTGATTTATTTGGAGGTTTTTTTTTTTTTTTGTAAATCTAAATATACATTATATTATAACATTTTATATAATATAATATATAGGTACTACCTACGCGACGAAAGTATAATATACCTACCAGCTAGTGATGTCAGAAAAAAGTAGAAACAAACAAAAAATGTGTTATTTTCATTGTGGAATTCAGACATGTCCGAGTATCTATAAAATAATGCTACGAGGACAATGTCGATTATATTTTCGTGGGCCGTGAAGACCGCTACAATTGATGAAAAAGAAAAATCGTTGTGTAATCATCGTAGTGCATAGGACACCGAACGATGGAAATTATTGTTTTTTTTTTGTTTGTTGCTGTCATTGATAACGGTCCAACGTCTAGTCTAATGTTAATTGTTTTTGCGTTACTTAAAAATTATATTATAACAATTCGAATTGTACAAATGTTTATATACACATATGAGTTTAACGTATAGATGCGAGGACTCTTTTTTGTTAGCCGTCTATTATATAGCTACTACCGTTGAAGATACGGAGAAAGTAGGACGGTTTTTGTGTACAGTCGATTTGAAGTATCTATATATATATTATATATGTTGAAAAATTGGAAAATAATTTCTCAAGGAAAAAAAAAATCAATTAAAAACGAGCATTTCAAATGTTAATAAATATTAATAACTATACATGGATAATGCGTGATAAGACATATATCTACTGATAAAAAAAAAAAAAAAAAAACCATTTACAACATATATTGTATGTGCATGATACGAGTATTATAATATTTAACAAAAATAAAATATGTAAATGTACGATCCTAAAAATATTTACGTATTTTTAACTATTTTAGATGCAAATATATAAATTTCAATAGATTTTTTATATTGGAATACCTATAAATATATGAAAATAACTATATCTACGTAACTTTGGTATAGAAATTGGTTGGACGACCGCGAGTTACAAAAAAAAAAAAATATGTTAATTTCATTGTTATTAAGCTACGGTTATTGGGTTGAATGGAAATGTACGATTTGTTATCTACCGATTTATTTTATTTACATGACATAACGATGCAAACGCATTTTAAACAACAAGTATTGAACAAGTATAGATATTATACTACCTATAAGAATCAATGAAATAAAATCTAAATACATAATATTTGTATTGTATTATACGATCGTAAAATGTAACTCTGAAATTTACACTTCTAACGAAATTCATTCATAAATGTGAAATTGTTCATAACGTAACAAAATCTATTATTCATAGTAGAATAATTTGATCGTCGATCAGAAATATAAAACTGATGAATAATATTTGAATTTTATGACATATTATGAACCGGATGTCCATATGTATTGCATATATTAAATTGTCAGTTTAGACAATATGTGGAGCGATCGGAAATCAATTTAATAATGAAGACACTATATAATAGTACCTATATGTATCTAATATATTAAAATCATAATATTATATACGATTGCATACGATTTAATGTAATAAGCTTCTATTTACATACATACAATTTTATACAATTTCTAGAATATAGTAAGTATATATTTTACATATCATATAGGTACGACTTTAATACGTAATGAATAACAGTATCATTTTTAAATAATATAATTTATTTTTTAGTATAGGTAATCAATTTAAATAAATCTGTATATTATGCAAAACAGTATAATAAAGTACTTTGTTCCACGATTTTGGATTTATGGCATATTTCGTTCTTCAAAACGTGATTAAATGTTTTCGATATTAGCTAATAATAGTGCCTACATCTTAGTTTTCAACCAAATAGGTACCTAACCATCCTGAACACGAGATTCTTCAGCATAATATTCTTATCACTTATTTGTATTTTAATAATAAGAATATCTATACATATTGCATACTACATATTGATTTAACGTGTGATGTGCATGTTATAGTTTTGCAGACAAATGAAAAACTTTCATTATCTACCACATTATAACATTTTAAGAATGTTGAGTAAATTATAATATAAATGATAATTTATGATTTAAACATACGAATATTTACAAAATTTCAAAATTAAATGTAATTATTTTATGTTTATAATAGGTATATCTTGCCAATATTTACTTGATTTCCACATATTGGACAATTTATTAAGTTGTATTTTATAGTCATACATTGTAATTTGTAATTGTTATGGAGATGTTAATATATTTAAGAGTACTCTATTGTATAATCAATACGGAATTTATGTAACTCGATTTTTGACCGTTAAAATGCTTTAAGTTTACACGTAATATTTTCAAACTATCTTTAACAGATTTAAAATATTTTTTATTTCAGATTAAATTAGGTATATTTTGTTTAAAACTAATTATTTTAAATAATATTTTATAAACTGTTATTGTAAATAAGCAAATTATACCATGTATAAATAATGTTATTTTAAAACTTAAATATAAATTTTTGAATTATCGTTATTAGGTACTGTTATTAGAAAAATAAGCAATACAATGAATTGTAAAAGTATGTTATAATTATTTAAATTAAAATTGTTCAATAATCATATTTTTATTATTAGATATAGAATTTTTATTTTTATTAATATGTGTAACGGATATGACTCAAAACTTACTATATTAATCTTTTTTTATTTTAAACTTCATGATTTATTTTCGAATAAAATTAATCTATGGTTTAAGTTTGTGTGGAAAATGTTTTTGAGTAGCTAATTTTAGGTAGGTAATTGGTGTTGTAGTGTAATTTTGAATAGTACAGTTTTTTGTATACAATTATTCCAAAAATGAAATAAACGGAACGGTTTAGAATGAAATTTAAAAAGCTGCTGAGATAAAACTTTAAAATGGGCGATAAATTAAATACACAAAACTTTGTTCAACACATTATTCCAATGGGATTACATGTTTAGTTGTTTTTAAATTAGATTTTCGAATAAATTGTAATTAGTCCGCACCCGAGTTGCGCGTTTTCGTTTTAATAATATAAATAAATCCATTACATTTTTAAACTATTTTAATTTATACATTTAGGTACATAAGAAAAAATAACAATATAATATGGTATACTTATACTTATGTCATCAAAAATTCAAGATTGGATTTATATAATATTTAACTTATGCAACCAAACAATTATTTACCTAGTTTTTGTAGTGGTAGTACGTATTTAGTAGGTACCTATCTATAAGAATATGTACTTGCAGGTGGTAAAAACACTAGCCAGTAACAACAATTATCGGACAAAATTTACTTTTTTTTTTTAAATTAAACTTTTCGAGTATTGATGTATTTATATATTTATATAGGTCTTTGTAATTTAGATAATAGGAGAAGGATGCCAGAAAAATATAATGCTTTATTTTCAGACAAATAAACAATTTGTATTTATGATTTATATATATTTGAAAATTAATATATTTAGATTTTGCATAATAAATTATAACATATATATATATATAATATATTATAATATATTTTATATATTTTAATATTGGTATTAAAATCATTTGAAGATGCAGTATCCATAATATTTTTGCTAAATTGGTATACCCACTTATATTATATATAGATTCAAATGCTGGTAGTTTTATATACTGTTAGCTAAATTTTGAACTGCATCATTTTCATCATGTTTATATATTATATATACAGCAATCTAAACATATCATTTTGGTTTTACAATGATGTGTTTTCGTTTTTATTTAATCCTTTATTTGTGTACACAAAAATTCTAATAGAAGGTATCTACTCCAATCGTTATATGCTTATCAATTTTTCGTAAACAATTTTATTTAGTTAGGACTTTAAAGAAGTCATTTTTCAATTTTCTTAATAGTTTTTTTTAACGTACAAGGAAATATAATATAAATATGGTACAAACACGATTTGGACAAAATCGAGTATTATTCCTTCGTAATTCCGTAAGTAATAATCCTAGGGACTAAAAATGTATTTAAAATGCCACTAAAAACACATTTATGACGTTAAAGTATCAAAAAAACCATAAAAATATTAAAAACTTTGATAAATTTAAAACTAAAATGAGTTATTTAATAATTAAATTAAATAACTAAATTAAATATTTAATAATAGGTATGTGCAGATAGTCGATGAAAATATATATTTAGCCAGGAATAAGCATTGTCTAGGTTTTTCTAAAAAAGTAAAACCAGTTGTAAGTAATGAGTATAATATAACTATATGAGTGAAAGTTCATAGCCTATAACTTATATGAATCAGAAATAGATAATCTGCAGAATGTAGAATGTATTTATATTATTAAAATAAATATAAGCTTTTTATTAATCACATAATTCATAGTTAATAAATATTATATCGTTATTTTTCTAATAAATTGAAAAAAAATTGTAAATTAAAATTTATTTATCTTTTCAATACGTTACGCCATGCAACAGCTAACTGTTATTGATAATTATATAGATATAATTGATATTATTTGTATTATTTTAGATTTTGAGTAGAACGAGGAATCTATTGGTTTTATATTGATGTTTTATTTCTCTGGAAACCACTTTTCATGTAAAAAGGAGTCGAGTAGGTGTTTTAGAGCAAAGAAGTTATTTGATAGAAAACTCGTTTTGGATAGTACTTTCCAAAGGTAATTTTTTGATTTTCCCAGTAGTTTTCATAAGTGTAGAGGAAAACTACCTTTTATAATGGAAAGTTTTTTTATAAATGGGGAAAATAAAAATTTAATTGGCTATATGGTTACCTACTAAAATAATAGGTATATATATAATATAATGACGTAATAAAATAAAAGTATTTTTTTTACATTAATAGCTATATATATATATTTATATTTCACCGAGCTCCTCTCAAAATTGATTTACAGAATGCTGCAATGATTTATAATTTTTAATACATCCATTATCCAATAATCGAAGTTTTTCCATCCCTTATTTACAATTTATTTTATTCTATATGATTTGATATTACTAACTTGATAAAATGACAACTATTTATTCCCGATTATAAAATAGAAATCTTTAAATTATACTGAAAACGTGTTAAGTGCTATAATGTTCATTAGAATTGTTAATAAAAATATTTTCAATAGGTAATCATTACATTTTTCAGTATTATAAATTTGAATTTTAATACATTTTGTTATAGGTATTTTAGTATTCGTATTTCCCTTACGTTAAGAAAATTTTACCTAAAAATCGTATGAAACTCGCTAGAATTTTAAAAATAATAGAAGCACATATGAGTAGGTATGTCTAATGGATACGAAGAATTATTATATTCAGTTGTTTTATTGAAATATTATATTAGGTATTGCAGCGTCAGAGAATGAACATTTGAATTGACAGACTTACTAGAACAACCTGACAACTGATAAATTAACTTTTGTTTGATTTTAGAAAATAAATGTTTAAATATAGCTTTGAACATAGCAATATTCTGTATTCAATATTGTGTAAAAACGAAATGTGTCCAATTGTTGTTTATGAATCCCTGAGTCTGCACACTGTAGGGTTGATTTTATTTTTCATGTACAACTACCTATTAGTGCAAGAAACAGAGCAATTCTTAAAATGTTATACTCGTACAATCATGGAAATCGAGTTGGATTATTAGGAGGCAAGGGGAGGCTAAGACAAAATATATAGTTAGACAAATAAAAATTTGTATGCACGTTTTTAAAACCAAAGATTTTTTCATCTTATAAGGCGGAGGCATAACTTATTTTTGGTGGGAAAAGACCCACTCAAGTTACCACTGATTTTCGTCAATGATATTATAATTATAAGTGACAAAAAATAATTATAGGTGAAGGTGTATCAAATCGTTCTTAATTTAGTTTTACAAGTATTATATGTTAATTACACCTATATAAATTAAAATTAAACTAATCTTGATAAAAGATAATTATAATTTTAGGTATATCACCAAAATATCAATATTAAAATAAAGAAAGTTATAAGATATAAAATTAAGTAAATAATTAAATAAAATTCGTATCTCGATAGTTAAAAAAAACATTTTTAGGGTTCATTTACAAGTTTTTATTAACTATATTTATTGACCCGTAATACATGTACTGTACTATGCTATACTATACTATACTATGTATAGAAAACATTTTTTCAGTTTCAATAAAAAAAAAAAGAATTAACTGCATTTTTCTTTCTTCTGTAAAATTATAAGAAAAAGTTGACTTGTCTTATTGTTGTTTAGGGTCTTTTAATTTATTTGTACTATGTAATTTTATGGTTTGATTTGAAAAACACTATCTGTACAATGTATATGCAACCATTATACAGATATATAATATAATATAAATATTAAATGGTCTAATTACAATTTTAATGTTCGTGTATTGTATTCTGTTACTCCGGTTGAATTCTTAGACGACTAATTTCCGGTGTCTGGAACACACTATGCTTTACATTTCCGAATAATAGGTGGTATCGATTTTCTTTTTGTCGTATTTCCCATGAAAACTTAACTTTTGACTAAATAGAATATATTAGCTTGTGTGATATTTTATAAACAATTTTGGCATTTATACGTACTCATAACACAGGGCATCGCAGAAATAAATCAATGGCGAGGGGGGACCAAATTTTTATTGATAATTATTATAATAGACAAAACTTGCGGACTTCTAAAAATAATAATAAAAATAATATAAGTGTGATCATATGTTCATACATTTTAATTATATATATAAACTAGAATAGGAGCCCAGGAGATAATTCATTTTTACAAGCGTTTTTACATTTTGAATTAGGTTTGCAGAATTGTGTAAATTTTACAACGATAATGTCATTAGATTTATTGTTATTTTATAGAATTTATAGTTTTGGGTATTAAGAATTAAAATATTTAGATACAAGGTTAATTACATCATATACCTATTATAGTTCTGTGATATGATGGCTAAACCAGCTTTAATGTTACCACGAATGAATAGAATTCTGTTGTAGACTTTTTATTCCATATATAATGTCAGTAATTTTAAAAAATCTTTATTATTATTACAAATAGTTTACGTATTTTGTAAAATATGTTTATATTATAAATCAGCCTCTGAAATATTTTGATTTTCGTACTACACATTTAATCTATTTTTTTCTTTGTATTACCTTTTTTATTTTTCTTATCAACATTATAATATAATTTACAAATTTTACACGTGTGCTCATAAAAGGCAATAAATCAAAGTATATGTTATTTTATTATTACATTATATATTTTTATGTATACTATAATATTTGTATAAATTAAATATTACAAAATAAAACCCTGGAACTGACTTACTAGCAAAAGGAAGATTGTACATAATTTAGTATTGATGTACAACCATTTGATAATTAATAATAATACATATAATTTAAATTAGTAGGTATTAAAACCTTAATTTAAGAAACTTAACATAAAATACATCTTGAAATAGTGATAATGTTTCATGAATTTCGAAAAATTTAATTTTGTTGATTTTGTCGAATTTCCCTTTGTAGTCTATCTGATGAATGTCAAAGCCAACCTGTTACTGACTTTTAGATGATATCATCAGTGTAATGGTTTGGATAACAATTTCTTCCAACATCTAACAATAATTTCCAACGTTAGCTCAGCGTTAATATGTAAATTGTTATTGGATATAAGACGTACATATACATATCCCGTGTAGGTACCTTCTAAACGCGCATCCAACGCTATATAATATATATACTTAATTATAATAACTTACCGTCTTTCCGACATATTATGATGCGAATAACAATGAATTTTATGACAATTGACAAATTAAAAATGATATATAATTATAATTTATAAATACTATAAAACACGACAATAGAAGATGACAGCCTCACATGTAAAACACAAGTATAGCGTGTACTTACATAACAGCTGAATAATCACAGAACATAACACAACGTGTGCGTGATAAGAAAGAATCATTGGTGGCATTTTGTCCGTTATCTCCACAGATATTTATGGTTATCTCTGACTCTTATTTATCCCATCCGCTCCACGCATTAAACATTTCGTAAAGGAATTCCTTCGGAATACCCAGGAATTCCTTCAGAATACCCAGGAATTTCCTACCGGAATTCCTAAACAGGAATAAAACGGGACAATCTAAAAATTAAATAATATGGCGTGGAACTCCTCCTTTAGAATAGCCATGGATTTCCTATCGGAACTCCTTAACGGGGATAAAACGGGACAATCCTGTGCTATTAGGGCATATCCACAGCAGTTCGACTTTACCAGGTTTTTTTTTTACCTTTAGCAAATAAAAAAATATTGAAGTATACTGCACCGTTATTGGATAATTCAATATTTTGATGTTAAAAAATACCATTTAGATGTCTCTTGCTTACTCTCTATATGTTGGAAGTTCTTGCTCTGAACACAACAGAATATTATTGCCGAGTCGTCGAATTATTGTATCTCATTATACGGGCTTTCAATACATTTCGTTATATATAATATAAAAGCTAAATATGTAAAACGTTGTTATAAACACTTAATATGAACACTTATAGGTATAATGTCCTGTGTGTTACACGTGTCTGTTTGAGCGAATCATGTTTACTTGTTGCCCGGGAACGTATATATTGTAATATATCCAAATGTTATTTATCATAACAATACGACGTGCATATAATATTATAATAGATTTCAAATAGAGTGGTATTTTTTCTTGTCGATTATTCCACGCTTTTACTCGAATCGGAACATAGACTCGGCTTATTCTGTATAATATATATATTATATATATATATATATATATATATATATAATACCTACTACTATAATAGGTACCTGTTTATATATATAGGTTATTTTTTTACAATCTATCTACACGCGAGATTACGTCTGAAACCCGACCGAGAGTAATCAATTCGTCTCGATATGTCGGTCGAAATAAAATTCCGCTCATCTGCCTAATGGAATCGCATAACCGCGTGATGACCACATTTTTATTGTTTTACTTTTAAATTCCAGTTTTAAAATTAAACGTACGTATACAAATGGAGGCGTAGGTACCTTAAACCATATCATATAGTACGATGAAAACAATATAAAAACAAGAACAACGTACAAGAGAATAATAATCAATTGACTAGGTAGGACCTATATAAGAATTATTTTCGATGGATTTGAGTAACTTGTAGAATTATTTAGATAAAATATTAAATCCCAATTTCTACAAAAATAATTTGTTTTATTTACACAAATACGTGTTTTTTTTTAAATAAAACCAATTATGTCGTAGAAATTGAGTTTTTATATTCTATTGATATAATAATTATTTAATTTTTCCGTGTCTAGATTTTCACTAATTTAAAAATATGATGTTTATTTACTGTACGTACACGAATACTTTGTAATTTATGTACTTTAATAACAATGTAATTTTATGATTAATGCACTTATACAAAAGTGTAAAATAATTTTATTTCATTTTATAGATTAGTAGGTATATAACATGGTCATTGTATTATAATATTTGAAATGTATAGTTTTGTTACGAAGAATAATTATACAATCCGAGTGAAATAAACATTTTTATAATTAAATAATAATACAACGTTTATTGCTGAGTACCAACCTACAGGCTACAATCTACATAATGTATATACCACATTAACACCTACGAATAATTAGGTAGGTACATGTATATTTTACCATCTTCATAAATTTTTGTAAATAAATGATGCAGAAAGCTCTTATAATGTTTGTTTGTTCATAACAAGAAATTATTTTTTCATTAGTCCAATAATCTATGATTAAAAATTTAATTGAAACATCACGTCTTATAATAGATAAGTAAAATTTCTATTAATATATAACTCTGTATTAGTTACCTACTTATACACAATGCACTAAAGTTTCTTAGCAAGAATTAAAAGATATTGAACCATTTAAGTGTTTTATTTATTATCAGTAGGTGTGTATTTTATTTTACTGTATAGACTAATTTAATTCATTGTATAATACTTACTTGCAATTATTCATAATAATTATGTTCAAACAAAAATTTGGTTCAAAAATAAACGTTTTGATTCATAAATTAAACACTATCAGATACATGGTACCAAAAATGTAAATTTAAGCATTTAAAAATAGTATTATGTACATAAATATTTTGTTAACGATTAAATATAATAATTTTAAAGTTTAAAACTTAAATAAGATTATCAATACCTATTTTTGTTTTATGTAAATATCGTGTTGACTAAAGCATTATGGGTTGGTAATTTACCAATTTATTAAAAGCATATAGGTAGCTGCAGTATACCACTATAATATATTCTTTAACGTTTAGTTAATGTTCAACAAAATTGTCGTTCCTATAATATTTATATAGAAATATATAAAAATGATTTTCAAGTATAATATGATCTGTTTCAAAAAAAAAAAAAAATAAAATAAAATAAATAAAATAATAATAATAATAATAATAAAATAAATGATAATACAAAATCGAATCATGAGATGAGTATAGTAAAATATTATAATAGAAATACTTTCGATAAAAAGCGTTGTATTCAATTTCTATAAGGAACAGTAATTAGATTGTTGTACATCCGTTTACACCGCTTTCTCGTCATAACCTTTTAAATTGAATATTGCAATACGTACAAAATACAATATTCAACGATCTAGATAATAGTTACTTATTTTTTATTCACGCCAGTAAATCACCATTAAAATTAAATAATGACCTAACATTAAAGTTATTGTCAGATCGATATAATATAATTTAGTATTTTACTATACCTATCTACTCATCACATGGTTCTTGCAACGGACGACTTATGTTTAATCCTATGTGGAAAACCACATTTTACCGTTCGGTGAAAACATTTGAATGGTATAATATGTATTACAAGACTACCTATTCACTATTGACTATGTAACCAAGTCCTGTCATACATATCCTTTGAATTTATTTACTTACAATAGGTATGTAACTATTTAGGTATTATTTTGTATTCGATTCTATATACAAAAAACCATAGCAGTTCCTTTTTAAATATCGAAAGTATTTTTAACGTACAATTAGGTAACCGATTAACAACTTATTGTAATCATTGTTCTTATATATCCGATTTTATTACTTACTATAAAAATAATTATTAATCACAAAAGTAATACTTAGACAGTATTTTAGTTTTAACTGGTAGTCTCGTTAAAAATGCACATTAATTCGAATAAGAAACGAGTATATTTGGCTCCAAATTTTTTTGACATATACATTTTGGTCCAATGCAATTATATTATGCTATGCAATATTAGAACGGCTCAGAAACAAGTACAAGTTCTTATATTTATATAGTGGTCATCGATTGATTACCTATAAGTAAAAAACATGGTAACCAGTGAACGGTTTTAATGTGGTTAGGTTAGTTTAGGTTCACTTATCTTTAGAATTGAAAATCAGTAATCATTTATTTAGTTATTGTTAAATATTCTTAAGTCGGTAATATTATAGACAATAACCTTATGGTAAATTAATAAAATATAATTGAGAACATTATAAGTGTATAACAATTTAAAATTTTATAATAAACAACAATAGATTTTTCAAAGTTAAATTATACTACTTATATTAATTCTATAAAAATGTGAATATATTTTATCAAAATAACATGTACCTTATACTACACAAATACCTATGAAGTATCACCATAAATAATATAATAATAATTACCTATACCTACAATCATAATAATTAAAGAATAGGTATACGACAAAACACATCTCATTTTTTTTTTATAATAAAATAATATTTTTATATAATGATAATGAAATGTATAAACAAAGATAAATGGGGTTTTACAAACTATTAGTTTTAATTAAATACGTGGGTGTTCAAGAATAAATGGTTATACCACTTCAAATTTTGTTTTTTCTAAATTTTTCTATTACCAATAATTATAATCGATACCTAGGTACTCAAAAGTAAATAGTGTGGGAACTAGCAATTGGTTTTGATTTCAAAATTATAAATTCATTATTTTCAATTTCAAACTCTGAATTTATCAGTAAGTATACCAATATATATTTTACTCTAAAGTCAAAACATACATATTGCATCAAAATTTACTTATAGGTAATACAGTGGCGTCATTTCAGATTTTACTAGGCGGGGGCAAAATTTTGACCGGCCCCTTTACAAATAATAAATTTTTAAAAACGTTAATAAGCAAAAAAAAAAAAAAAAAGGTCTTCACATTTTTCGCGATGTAGGTATACCCTTGCCGGTCCCCCTTAAAATTTTCCCTTTAAAAATCAATCGGGCCCGCAAAAATTAGTCGGGCCCGCATAAATCTTAGGGTGGGGCAAATGCCCCATCTTGCCCCCCCCCAAATGACGCCACTGAGGTAATACTTATAAAAATAAAAAATAGTGTAGATATTCATAATTAAACATCTTTATCCATTATTCTAAATATGTAATTTATTATTGAGGAATGGATTTAAAATGTAAATTTATATTTTCTTCAGTAGATCTTAGTTCGTTGAAATTGCTATATTAAATTAAAAACAAACTTATAGTTCTTAATTAAAATATTAGGAGCTATAAATTCAGCAGGTATCTTTAAATTTTTTATAATGTATAATTAGTGCAAATCGTTATTTATTTATTTTATTTAGGGAAAATTTTTCAACTTTACTGCATTTATTATGAAAAACTTCAAGACTTCAAGAGTTTTTATATCATTAATTAATAATATTATATTATGACTATAATAAAGTATTCTCTGGCTAATTATACTAAATTAAGCCTGAAATGCTGTATAAAAGTATCATATACGTAGAAATACAATGACGTTTTTGGGGAGAGGCCATAATATTTCAAAAAATGATCTCGATATTTTGTGGGACTTAGAATCAATATCCCTTTTTTCCAATGTATGTAGGTGTTTTTTTATACATACTCGACCGGATCACAAGTGTCTCACTTGCCGATGATTTTTGGTCGATTTCTCGCAAACGGCTGCATCGAATTATTATTATTTGTTGCCAATTGCCACTATTTTATTCTTCTTTTATTATTATTATTATTATTATCGTTCTGAACTGGTGCGCATCGTTTAGGGCGACAGATACGGTCACACGTCTCGCCTGCGTGTAACAATACACAGTCAACGTTTAGTCGCCTATTTATTATTAAAATTAAGAGCAATTTGTTGGTCCCCCAGCAGATAATAATGTACCTAATATTATTGTCGAAGTAAAAATATCATTAGAATACAAATTACACGATACAATGAACACGGAGTAAAAAAATATTAATAATAATAATAAAAAATATAAAGTAATCATAGGTCTGATAAGATACACAGTGTCTGGATATTAAGTTGGGCACCTGTACTCAGTGCATAAGCCAGTGTTTCATAGATAAATTATTGTATTAAAAAATTATTCTGAGGGAAACTTTAGGAAATACCTGCACTATTCTTAACAGTATTTTCATCTGTTCTTCACTATGTACTTTTGAAAATTTTTGGTCAATTCCCGATTTTGATATATACTTACTCAGAAAATGATATGTATTCAATTTTAGTTTTATTTATTTGGTTGGGTGATAGTTTTGGAGCATTTTTATAACTTGTACCAAAAATGGTTTTTTTTTTAATCGCTTCATTGTAAAATTAACTAATTTCCAGTTTCCTAATTTCGATCATGTCCAGTTTATAATATTAGTTTAGTCTACAATGGCATACACAGAAAATTCAGGTGGTCGAAAGGGATTGTGTGAGGAAAAGAGTGTAGAGGAGAAATCTATAGGGGATATGATTGCGTTTACATTTACGTTTTTTATCAGAAATTTCCGTGTAATGTTATCATATTTTTAGTATGTATTTATGTACTATAATGGTAATACATTTTATAAAAATTAATATATATTTATTATACTCGTATATCTTATTGTATATGCCAGGGATGGGTAACTCAAAGTAACTAAATGACTACATTTTGAAACTTAAAATGATTTCGGGCCAGATATAAAGTTGTATTTTCTATTATTATATGGAACAAATTCATTAATATATATTTTATGTCTGTGATAAGAACTAATGTCTAAGTTTAATGTATGTTTTATTACTAAACATTTTTCAGAAATACAATTTACCTCGCTACTTTTACTATATTTGAAGTAAATTTTAGTAAAATTTTCGATGATAAAAATGTAGAAATGAAATAATAAAACAAAAAAAAGCCGGATAAAAAGGGATGGCGGGCCGGATGTGGCCCACGGGCCGCCAGTTGCCCGTCCTTGGTATATGCCAATAGGCCATAATTCGATGTACCTATCGTCTGTTAGTTGTCAGATTGCAAAATCAAAATTAGTTATGAATTTCAATTAAAAATAATAAATACCTATATATGCTAAAATGTTTGTACTTTTTTTTTTTTTAAATTAATAAATAAAAGACAAATTTCTAATTGCAACGTTTAACATTAACATTAGGTATATCATAAAAGTATAAAACTAATTTATTGTAGAAAGTAAAATTAAATATTTAAATTACAAACATTGTATACAAAATTCGTTGCAATGACTTGATTCTTTATGTAGTTTTAATATTTGTTAAAAAAAAAGTATGAAAAATTTCCGGATTTTAGAGCTCAATAAATGATTTAATAATAATAAATTAATTACCTACAAGTTAAGTTTAAATTCAACATGTTCAATTTCCAAATATATAGATATTATTTTCAAGATTACCGCTTAAAAACATAAAGGTGCTTATTTATTATTTATTTGATCATAAAATAATAGATTTAAAACTATGTTGATGATCGATTTAAACTTTGTAAAACTTTGTAAAAAAAATGTTATGTTATAGGTACATATTATACACATGCATGGGTATCATTATATAATGGCTTAATTTTATTATTTGTTTTCATGATATTCACTTTTAAATGATAATTTTTGTGTAATTTTATAATCAAAAATTTGTACTGGTATTCAATAATAAGTCCTTTTTTTTATTTCATTGAAACCACTGCACGACTGTCATAACTCCGTTACCCTTATTCACTACTTCTAGATAATTGTTTAGAAATCTTTATCAATAAATATAAATTAATAAAAAAATCAATTAACTACCGTGAAATGGGGTTATCTTGATTATTTAATATGGTATACTGAAATGGGGTTACATTGATAAAGGTTTGATTTTAAAAAAAATGTTTAATTCAAATGTAAGTACCTATAGTATGTAGTAATTATAACTTCAACTTTGTATATATTAAATTAATTAAAAAATAGTTTACACATTTATGCTTACTAGTTATTATTATATAATTACTAATATACCTACTTAATCAAATTATCACAATATTAAAATATTACAATTTAACTTAACTTATAACTCAAAGTTATCTTTACTGGCAAACTTTAATTTACTTACATTATTACAATGGATTTAAAAATTGTAAAGTTGTAGTTTTAGAATGTGAACGTGATTTTCAACAAATATCATGATAACACAACAATAAAATATGGTACCTACACATGACTATTTTTAAATTGCTTTTAAGATATAGGTAATTAAATATTTTTAAATTGTTGAATTTTAATTTTTCTTAAAATGTAATAAAAATTGACTATACATAACATCTTAAAAATCGGGTGTGTACTATCCTCTTAATATATAATATATATATATACTATTCTAAGGATTTTTCTAAACTGTTAATTTCATCTCATTCTTCCTTTAAACATGTATTTATACCAATAATTCTAGTAAGAGTGCTTACCTGTAATCCGGTAGCGAATCGCATCAAGTTGGTAGGTACTTTGGAGAAGTCATATTTCGATTTCCTCAACAGTTTTTTTAACGTGTAAGGAAAAAATGCCGAAAAAGTACATAAAAACAGATAAAAACACAATTTCGCAAAGTCGAGATTTGTCATTTTTTCGTAATTCCGAAGGTAATCGACCTGAGGACTTAAAATTTTCACAAAATATGTATGTAAAATTAACGTAAATTGAATTTGTTAATTGTGAGCTATATTCGAATTTTGGTGAAAAAAGGGTCTAAATACATGACATTTTTACAAAATACTTAAGTACTTAGTTTTTATATTGATTTACTATATTTTCCAAAAATATTATATTAATTTTGGGATCTTTATAGCAATTTTAAATTTTGTATCTATGAATGTGATAAAAACACTTACTCTATAATAATCTTCTGAAGCTTCTATTATTATATTACACCAGAATTTATGTAGTTTGAATGGAATTTTTAAAAAATATTTTGGTATTTTTACCATAATTATTACTATAACTAGCATCAAGTGGGGAGGGTCTGGATCTGAAATCTACCCCACTGGTGTATGTGTTATGTATATTATAAAAATATTTCGGAATAGACAAGATTGAAAAAGTAGTTTCCTTATTTTACTTATATAAAAATATTATTGGTTTTGTGTAGACCGGTACTAAAAATCATATTTAAATTGAAATAATAATACCTTGTTTTTATTAAAAAATTAAATTACTCCGTTTGGATTAGATTATTTGGTACAATGGTATATGGTTTAAATAATTATAGTAAATATCTATAAAACAGTTTTGCACAAAATTTATTTATTTATTTATTTGTTCATTTTATTTATTACTAATGTACGGGCAAGTCCTTGGGGAAAGAAACATACAGTTGACATATATAATTCTACAATAATTAGTTTAACACAAATATATATTACACAGATAAAGATTTATATTATTTCTAAACAAATAAAGGTCCAAATTGGCTAATCTACGAATCCGGTTCATTAGATATATAATACACGTAGAAATTAAATACGTATAATGTTTTTTGAATGTTTTAAATTATTAATTCTTCAATTAATTATTATTTCAAATTTTTCATAATAACATGCTTCGCTAAATTATAAATCCAAATCAACTGTATTGCACTTTCAACTTATCTAGTTTATGTGTGTAAAATGAAAGCATGAAAATGGTAATTGTAATTAGGTACTTAATTTTTTTTCATGAATTTTATTATATTACACGATGAATGCACATAGACAACAATAAATATCCGTTTTTATATAATAGAATAATACATAACATTATAAAATAATTATAGGTATATTCCATATAGTATGGTGGACTTGTGGTAAACGATATTTATTCAAACCATATTCACCATAATCACGTATAGTTTTATGATGACATAACTCTATTGAACGTATACCTACTGTGATTTAAACATTTTGAAATAATAAATATTTATGCTATAGAGTATAATAGTCTTTCAGAATAAGTCATCGAAGTTCATTAAATATGTATTTTAAGTTTGCTAAATAAAGGGTTATATATTTTTTTTTGGTAAACTTCTTATATGCTAATTTTCAATTGGGAAACAAAATTTTGATCACGAGAGAGTATGGTAATAATTACAATGTTGTTGATAACTATATTAAAGTTCTGTTTTTTAAATTTATTTTGGAAAAATTTAATGTTAATAGATACTTAATATATAAGTAACATAGTAAAAATAATAAAATGTATTACTAAAACACGTATAAAGATGGTAATTTTCTGTAGATGAATGATAATATTATTTAATTTTAAATATAATATTAATTGTATTGTAATACACTTTTTTACACAAATTAAACAATTTATTATAGTTTATAAAATAATTTTGATGAAAAGTGATTTTTGATTTATTATGACAATACTTGGCGTTTTCTTCGAATAGTAGAATGATAGAGAAAATAATATGTTCATGTCTTCTATGACGTAACAAAATTAATATTGGATAATTTTTCTCACCATAGAATAAATTCGTTTAAAGTTACATTTTATATACCTATAGAATATGAATTGATGTTGGTTATTTAAAAATTAAGAAAGAAATATCTATAAAATAGACTTATAACAATAGTACCGCTGTATACGTAAGTATTACATTATTTAATAATATTTTTGATAAAATGGTAGGTATTTCGTTTGAAACCTGAATATTTTTCGGAATAAAAAGTGTACTTAGGTATATCACATAACCATGTTGAGTGTTGAAAGCGAATCCGTTTCTACATAAAAACACCCGTTTTAGAAACATGTATTTTTCATAAATGTACTTGTCAGAAACCCATTACTAAAATATTAATAATTTAAAAGACCTTTTGGCTAAATGTATATTGCAGTGAAATGGCTGAATCAGGTGTACCTATACAAGTAAATACAATTATTAAAACAGATATTATTACTTCTAGATCTATAAGAAACTATACGGATTAGTATTATAACTAAAATATTATATAAATAAAATAAAACTCTTATCTGAGTCATTTAAGACAATTTTCAAGTTAAATTTCAGGTAACAATTATTATTAGGTTGGTAGTTATTATAATGATTATTTTAATTTTGTTATTTTTTATATACACTTGGTTTTGTTTAATAGTAAAAACAATAGGTACCTACAGATAAAACTGTGTAGGTATACATACTGTACTTAGATTAAAACCATATATTAAATTGACTTATTTGTTAAAACCTACTCGTATTCGTAATAATATCTATTTATTTTCAACATATTAAATTAATTTTAAATTTTTTTACATAAGAGGATTATATAATTTTGATTTTTTTTATATAAGTTCAAGTACGTTTATTTTGCTTTTAATTATTTATTTAATTTTTATTTAAATAAAACAAAAAATACTTCTAGTTTTAAATTTATAACGGAAAATATATATTTAAAGATAAGAGCTATTATAAAATAGATAGACAATTAATTTTAAATTAAGAAAATCTCTATATCTAATTATTTTTATTATGCATACATATAATATGAAACAATTATGTTTTAAAATAAAAACATTAAAAATTAAAAATTAGATTTTATATTTTGGTCCATTAAAATAAACTTGTTTACTTTGTGAAAAACGTACTCTCGATATTATATAAATATCGAACTAAATACGTTTTTAATAACCATTAGCATATAAATTTATTATAGTAATTTATTTTAATAAATTGAAATTCAATTGTATATGTCAAAATGAAACCTATAAAAAGAAAAAACAACAACTAATACACAGATAATGGTATTTTTTATCCGTTCGCTTATATATTTATATATATATTTAGGCAGCTTTAGATGAAAACATATTTTATTGAAGTCGTTTTACCGACTGTAATCACCTTACGTTGAATATAGAACATTTACTAATCAATTGTTTATACGTTTAAAACATTTTAGAACCGTATCGTTTTTTTTAAACCATTAAAACTCCCTTATTTCCTCATCTGATCACATTAATTTATTTTTATTTTCTTTAATTATTTCATATTTGAATATATCAATAATTGTTTAATAGATAAAATGATAAGTGATATTATATCCTACAATAAAAAAACGATAACCTACAAATAACGATTACTATAATATTTTACATAGGTACATTATATGATATATATTATATCTTATCTAATTTCTTTTCCAAACGGAAATTATATATACAGCACACAGATATTTTTATATCGTAAAATATTATCAAAGGGATTTTTCCTTAAATTTAGATTTATTAAATTAAACATTTGAATCAGTAGTTTCTTAGAAAATTGTTCTGATTTATATTTCTAAGAACTGACGTGTCTGGTAAGAAAAGCGATGGTAAAAAACATACAACTAAGGATCATATTACCTGAGGACAATTGTCTCTTTTTAAATAGTTTAAAAAATATTATAATGAGCAATTTCATCGTTTTTATTTTTAATAAATGTTCAAATATAAATACTTGAATAAATATTATTGATTAACATCTAACTATGAAGAGTGCTTTTTTTTTTTTTTGTTTTTAGACATATATCTACTAACATTTTAAGAAGACTATTAAGTATCCTTAGAACGTATAAGTACTCATACGAATGTTAATTTCGTTACATTAATATTTTCAGAAATAAAATCATCTGATATACCTAATTAATAATTTTTTTTCAAGTATAATATAGGTTCATGAACATTAAAAAAAAAAAAAAAAAAAAAAATATACTTTATGAATGACTAATGACTAATGATGACAAATGGAATACTAATTTTTATATTAAAATTGAAAATATAATACATATAGGCTATATGAGCTTTTGTGAATTCCAATAGTAATCCTACTGTATTAGATTAAGCTGAACGAATAGATAAATGTCGGTAATATTATACTCGTATTAAGTATACTAGGTCATATAATATTTCCATGGACATAGTTTTTGCTTCTTTTATACTGCGAAAATAATGTACTTGTTTGTGAAGTAAATATTATATTTACCATCATATTTTCTCTCCTCGGAAAAAAGTATTATTTCGACTAATCGGAAAAATGATGTACTTTTAGCGTTAAGGAGTACGAGACTTTTTTTTAAAGGATAAAACATTGGCACTTTATTTATGTATACGTAAAATAACATATTACACGTACAAAAAAAAAAAAAAAAAAAAAAAAAAAATAAAATTTTGGAAAAATATACGCAATAATGGGAAAATATCTGACAGTTTCGATTTTAAACATTTTCTAAATAAATTTCATTTGAATGTGGACATACGTATGATGCCTAAATTTGAATCTGATAACCACTTGGTTTTATTGTAAAATCGCTTTGAAAACTTGTCCTTAATATTAATTTGTATAAGTATGAATACTCCGGTAAGTACCTACCTATAGTAATTAATACATTTAATGAAAATCGAAAATCGTGCCTTATAAAAAGTTGTATTTTTTACAATGGAAAACTCGATAAAAAAAAATATTGAATATTTCAAAGGTAATATTTTTGCCACAAAACGGGGTGTTTTAGTATTACTGTTATAGTGTACCTATATCCGCTTTAACTAACAATATACTATTAAATATACTAAATACTAGATTTTATTATATTATATAGGTGCACTTATGTTCTATATATTTTTCACGATTAAAACTTTTTAGTTAATCTAAAATCTTATCGAAGGGTGTCCCCTTAAACACGCTGAATAAGGAACGTTAAATATTTTCTATTTTATTATAGAGAAAGAAAACAATACCTCGAAGAAAATTCGGTATATGAAACTTGTGAAATAATAATAACGCACTATGACTGGCAAATTTGTTTGGTCAATTAGAAAATTTGTACACGGCGTTTATAACCTTCACGGTTTTATGGAAAAAATATTAATATATTTCACAATATTAACCGAGCATATCCTATCAATTAAGTGTACGATAATATAGGTCATTAGAATATTCATTGATGAACGATATTTTATTATTCTCCCATGAAATTATAAAATGATATTTATAATATCTATAGGTACGTATAATATTATATAATATTGTTATTTAGAAAAATTAATTTACAACTTTTATCATTTATTATTATTTAATAATTGGTATATGGGAAATTTAAAATAAGTTTTAATAGATAAATAAGAAATAGCAGTATTATATTAAACTAAAAATAATCCACACACAACGGAATTAAGTGGTAATTTATGTTGTTATTAATTTAATTTCGACCAATTGAACCTGGCGGTCGACATCTTCCGTGCGTTGTCAAAGAGTTCTAAATTCGTATACTGTAGTAGGTACTTATATTTTGAAACGAATGTTTTGAAACTGAATGAGAATAATTATATTTTTAGAAGAAATGGAATTGATGAATAAGATGATTATTAATAAATTATTTTTATATCGAAGAAAATAAAACGATAATATACACCTATACTTAAACGGGATGATTATAATATTATCAGCTAACTAATTAATTTGATTATAAGTTTTATGATTGACTAAAATGTATCTTAAAATTAGTTGAATTATTAAAAATTAAAAATCAAAACATTTTGTAGAACATAACTCATTAGTAATAGACATTATGGCCGATTGATATTTAAAGAATTTGAAAAATTTTAAATATATTTTCATAGATATGCCCAAGATACGATTTTTAGAAATCAAAATTGTACATTTTTTTCTTCGATTTATTCTTTGTGTTACATAAAAAATATGTATTGAATAAAAATAGTTATAATTATTTATATCGTGCAGACTATAGAGATTTATTTGATAATACTGACATATATAAGTATTAATTTCGTTTTTATATTGCAAATAAAATAATTTTACATTTGCACCTATGGTGTGTTAAAAAAATAACGTGTACCTATAAAAACTATATAAGGTGTAACCTATCTATAAAAATGTGCTTACATTTCACACACAATAAGGGTAAAATAAATTATTAACGGTTTTCCATATAATATTTTGTGGATTTGATTTTTCTATGCAAATCTAACAATTAAAAAAAAAAAAAAATTTTGAAATCTTTTATAATATAATACTTTACTGAATTTTTTCCTGATCGCTGTCAAAACAATGTCACATTTCGTATAAGCCTTCGTGTACAGCAAAGTTCTATTGATGAGATAACATAACGGGGAATTGTATGTATTACTTCAATATTGTGGTAATGATTTTCACAATTTTGTAAAAATTTATATGACTTTCTTTTAATCCCAATTTTGACGGTTGTCATTGATATATACATATATAAAATATCTACTTGCGTATTGTTTAGTGTTAGCGTTGGTGTCTCCTTTCATGTTATATGATATATTATATAAAACTATATATATATTTATTAAGCTATTAAAACGTTTTAAACGTAGAAATGAAAAATTTGCTTTTAAGTACATTATTTTATATGCTTATTTCTCACATGTTTCCACCGTCCCAAATCATTTGTGTTTTTCGGTCATTTTTTGACACCGGATTTTGACGACAGGCTGATTTTTGTAAAGTCATTTTGATTCATAATCCATAAACTAAAATTTAATCGAAGGTATAGAATATTACCAATTATTTCGAACCCATGGTACCCACCTGTATGTATAACAAAAATGCCGTTTAATTAGGATTGCATCAATGAATATCGTTTCTAGTCCGTTATATTTTCACTATTGTTTCAATAATATATTAATTAATCATAATGAAAAAATATTTAGGGTAAAATTTTACTTTCAATAAAGAATGTAAATAATATATTTTAATAAAAAATAAAGTTCCATATTATTCAATTAGTTTTTTCATTCAATATCGTTATAAATAAATTAATGTTTCTTAGGAAAATACCGAGTTTTCTTATGTATAATGTATTATTAGAAACATAATTATTGTGAAAAAAAAAAAAACGATTATTAGATACAATAATTAATACTCGTTGAATTAATAAAGAAACAAATTTGCGAGAATTTATTTGAAGAAATTAATTTAATTAAATTAAAAATATTAAAAACACAAGCCAAAATTTTGAAAACATTTTTCTGTAATTTAAACATATTTTAGTATATTGCATATTGAAGATGAAGGAAATATAAATAAATTTAATTTAAAGATAAAATATAAAAACAATGTACCTACCTACTTAATAGTATTATTTTTGAAAAGTGATTATTACAATTCTTTAAATTATTACTTACTATGTAATTGTTATGTAAAACATATTATTGAAAATACCATATAATTATATTAAATAGGTGAATATTTTTAAAATATATAGGTAATACCTAGAATATATAAACCATGTTATCAATTTTAATTTGATTCATATAAGAGTTAAAATAACTTATCATTTTAAAGATATTTTATACAAAATTGTATTTTATTAACTGAAGTACCCAATATCCGTAAATTTTACCTTTTTTTTTTATTTGTTTTTTATTTAACATAACGAAATGATCAATAAAAAAAGCTACATAATTCCAGATGAATTCTTCTGTCGGTTATATTATACCTTCCTACGTGAAAAAGTATAAATTTTTTTTTTAAATATTGCGAAAAATATTTAAAAGATAATTCAATCATTGGTGATATACACCGAGACCGATAATAAAACTATATAGTATTGTTTTCATAAATAATATGGACAATACGCCTTATTGGCGTGATGTGCATAGAAATGAACGCATCATTGTGCTGGACAAATGCCCGAAAAAGTAAGGAATACAATACTACATAGAACTAAAATATTATTATGAATATCACTTTAGGATAACTTAACTATTAGATAATAATTTACAACAATAAACACTTTAAGTACTTACACAAAATATTGTATTGTATAGGAAATATAAATTGATTTAAAGGGCGTATTTTGTTAAAATTGATTTTTTTCAATTAATTACGAGATCTTTGAAACATGCAAAATAAGTTTACCATTTTCTTATTATAGATAATATTGTGATATCGCATTTGTAATAGTGTTATATAATATCGTGATTAGTGATGTAAGTAGATAAAAAATAGTTATTATAATTTCGTAAAAATGATTATTATAGGTAATCGCATTAAAGGTTTTCAAACAATAATTTTAACGATATTAATTTTTCCGATCCATTTTTGCGATGTTGACGATAATTTATTGGAGGAATTGAAGTAATTATATATATACTACGCGTATATAGTGTAGACATATTGATGTATAAGACGCGTTGATGGCATATTTTTCGTTAATAAGTAATTGGTTCAGAGTGGTTTTTGTTAGAAGAAGTCAAGTGTTATTCTACAAAAGTAATTAATTTAAAACATTTTGGTTTAAGTACATTATATTGAATAATTACAATTTCTTGGAAATATTTTTGTCAGTTATTTAAAAAAAAAAAAAAAAATGAATTATAAATGGTTAAAAAATACGTTTGGAAACAATTTATATTTGTACAAAAATTTAGATAAAATTGTACAGGTACCATTATATTTTTTTATACAAATATGTTTTTTCTAAAAAGAGAAAGTTAAGCAATCCAATAATTTTAAATTGGTACTCTAAAAAATTTAATGTATTTTATTAAAGCATCCAAAAACACAATATATTTTATTGTAATATCAATTTCAGTACAATATAGTGGAATAAAAATAAAAATAATACACTAGTAGATTAATCAAACAATAAATTAAAAATTAATAACTATATGTTGTAAGTATGTAGTAGACATTTTTTTTTTACAATTGATCATTTTAAACTCAATGTTATTGGTCATATTTTGACTCAATCGACGATCATAAGTGGCTATTTGGTTGATAATATTATTGTGTCATACACGTTCTTAATTTCATTTATCCAATACCATACATCGCAACGTGAAAAAAATAGATTAAAAACGACAGTGTGCGTGCTAATAAGAGACGAGTGTTTAGTTATTTGAAAGTTTTTTCTTTTTGTACTTAAAAATTGGATCTGAACGTTACAAAGGCGGTTATAATTACTATATACTAATCCAATTTAGTTTTCTCATCCGTTTTTGAATGGCATAAAGTTTCACACTCGAAATTCAATTTTGTGACTTATTTTTTTTTGTATTCTTCATAAATGATTGAATTATATTGGCTTATATATATATATTAAGTATAACAGAAAATATGATTAGTTTTTATAGAATTTATAATATGTTGTAATGAGTATTTTAATAACATTTTCACTAATTTATCACATTTTATTTTGATTGTCTGGGATTAAAAACAAAATATTTTTATTTTTTAATAGTTTAGAATGTATATATTTTTAAATATTTTTTTTAAATTTGCTTAGTAATATGTTAACCTAACTAATGATTTTCAGTGATAAAAATATATTCACAAAAAACAAACGAAAAGGCAATAAAAAATGATTTTGGAGTTTAATCATTTATTATAAAATGTACTTATAGAAAATAGTATTTAGATGATATAACATTATCGGTATTTTTTGAAATAGGTATTAATTATAAAAAGCAAAAGCAAAACATTTTAAAAATGGTAAATACCTTTGATAATGCGCTTAATTATTTAGAAAATTATAAATATCGCCATTTACAAATTTTATAGTCGATATTGTAATTTTAAAACCACTTTAAAGTGTATTTTTGTTTATTTTGCGTTAACATATTTTTTTAAACAATGTGATATCATGCTCAAAATAAAGAATTTCAGAAATTTCACTCTGCGAGCTCGCTAACATCTTGGTTTCAAAATGTATTTTAAATAATAAACTATAAATCCATAAACAATTTGTTTAATTTATTACATTTATGTATAAAAATCTACAACCAACAAAATTAATAAAAATTATAAACATTGATATTGGTAATCACAGCAATGAATTGTAAAAATTGTATAAATTACAACGTTTGGGAAAACACATATTTATTGAGCGTGCTATATTATTAATTTTCTCCCTAGTACCTAACTACGAATAACCAAAATATAATTTACAAGAATAATCGATTGTCAAATGAACAATGTCTTCTTAACTATATAGTTATAACTATGACAATTAATCGATACGACGGATGGACAGAATTGGGATATAATGTGTCTTTAAACTTATATTTGGAAATCTAAAAGTACGATAGTATTAAATATTTAAATAGATAGGTATTAAATAGTTAACTAAAAAAATTAAAAGTAGTACTGACACGCAGGACAATTTATAAAATATTTTAAAAATGTGTTTATTTTGTTTATATGATTACTTATATATTATCAAAACGTTTGATTTTAATTTTTTTTTAAATGTGTCTTAAAATTTAACTATATAGAACACCTCAAACATCGAGCGTAGAACATTTTCTTAAGAGGATGTCACACTATGCATTTTTAAGAGGTTCTGTAAAGAAGTATAGGCAATTTTTAATAAATATTATGAAAAATTAAAATTTAACAATTAAAAAATGTTAAAATACAATGTATAAGTAATCAAAAAAGTACCCCATACCGATACCAGTTTTTATTGAGGTATAATCAAGACATATGTACAAAAACATGTTTACAAAAATAAAAATAAATACATTTTGAGAGAATACCTATTTTAAAATGAATAAAGGACAATAATATTTTGGAGACTATCTAGTCGGTGTTTCACTATAGTTTAATTATATGGGTCAATACCTGTATTATATGTACAAAAATCTTATTTTTTACTTTTTAAAATTACATTAGCTTTTTTAGTAATTAATATTTTTCAAAATACCGATGTAATCATCTCTATACATTGTTCTTTATATACTTAATAATAAGAGTTTTAACTCTAAAATCATTTTAAGTGATTATTTCGTTTGTTTTTCGTGGATATATTTTTACTACTGAAAATCATTGGTGTGCCGTCCTCTTAAAATTCTGCTTTCGGAAAAATATTCTGAACGGTCTACCTACTAATAAGAGGACGTCATACACCCAAGTTATAAGGGCTTTATATAGGCAATTTTTATGATATTTTAAGAAAAATGAAAATCCAACCATTCGAATATATTTAAATATATTTAAAAGTAATTTAAAAATAGTCTTCTGTCAATATTATTTTTTTTATTGTCGTACAAGTGCGATATTTGTTTAAAAAATACATGTTAACGCATTTTTCATTTGTAAAAACTTGAGAATATCGTAGAAAGATGAAATAAATAAAATAAATTATACAGAACAAAATTATCTAGCGACATACGTAGCCAATTTTTGATATGACCATTTTTACGTACACGTTTTATGAGTTATTAAAATTATTATTATCCATTTATTTGACTTTTGTCAATAACCATAAAATCTTAAAAAAATCTTGATATATCAAAAAAGACTACCTAGGTAGCTAGATATATTATAAGCTACAATTTGTTTTTTGTTTCGTGTTTGTAAGTTGATAAAAATATAAAATGTTATTGCAAGTTTTTGATTGAACATTTATTGGTACAATGTCCTAATTAATAACTGTGATTTCTTATATTAATGGCTTATTGTGTGTAAACATTAACTAAAACGTTATTAATCGTTATCAGTGACTGCTCGTGGGCTTTGAAAGTGGGAGGGCGATTAAAAATTATTCATTTTTGAAAAGCATAGAATACAATATAATAATTATGAACTAATTTAAAAGATATTAATTATTAAACCGAATTAATACCATATAGAAAAACAAAAATATAAATACGTTTTACAAAAACCGAAAATTACAAAATAATAAAATTTACACGTTTTATACGCATATTTTAAGCGTCTATCTTTAATTTCACTAAACAGGTTTAGTTTCCAAGTCCTTTTATTTAAATTTTCTGTTAATATGATAATTATTATCTACTATATATTACAACAATATAAATTATAATACACACCGATAATAAAAGAATAAATTAAATAAATATAATAAAGAAATATAGAAATGTGCACGCGTCACGAACAACATAAATACACGTTAACTTATTCCGTGTTGTTCCGCAGTCCACATGCATGTCGATTATTATTAGAGTCGCTCCGGCGGCCGCATTATTACCGAATTCCCCTCTTATGTTTTTGTGTTTTGATCGAATAGTTATGACGGGGCGATTGTCAACGTCGCCCCCGCGCCGAATGCTGTTCGACACTCGATAACCGCGTAGATGAATAATAATAGGTACTTATTTCAACCGAACTATTATACCTATAGGTACATATTATATTTTTAAACTTCGATTACCTAGGTAGTAGTGTTTTCATAACAATGGAAAACAATTTTTACTTTCGAAAATAATATTTTTAAAATGCATTACAATGTAAATATAAATAATAATTGTTATTATTTAAATCAATATCTAACTTGTTGATAAGTAAATTGCTATAATTTTAGAGGAGGGGCGATCCTCCCTGTCGCCCCTATACACACGAGCCTCCACTGATCGTTATACATTTATACGAGTATGGGAAAATAATGCACAGTCAGAAATTCATTGTATATTGTTATAAATATGTTATATTTACTATACTATTTACAGAAAAAAAAGTCATCGTCATTGTAATATTTGATTAAATTAATTTTTTAATTAAAAAATGATAAAATGTATATCATGTCTATATTAGTGCTCTTTCTCTCTATAGACATATCGAAAGTAAATAAATAATCTGCGAAAATTTCAAGCAGCTGGAATCATTATTTTCTACATATTACATCCAAATAATCAAAATCGATTTTGTCAATATAAGTTCAGGTGTTGTAAGTACCTACTACCATTTTTTTTTTTCAAATTTTGTTAGAGTCGGAATCTAAAACATGCAACCTAATAACTATAGTACAGATAAAATAATGCGAGTTATTGAAATTATATATTTGTTGAGACATATCATTACATTAGTTGATAATAATTATATATATTTTTTTTTTTTGTTATAATTATATTTCATTAAATGATTTAAAGAGAGTTATCTACATTATCTAAACGTCTTTATTTATTAAACGTATAATATGTAAATAATTTTTCGATAAAAGTGTTGCGTTTTAAAATCATATACAAATACAATTAGTAGTTACTTCTTTTTATCTTAATCATAATTTTATACAATTTAATAATTATAATTATTTAGTTATAAACTAATGAATAATTTTATACATATCACTGTTCACTTTTTAACAACTATTTTTTAATAATAATATCAAAGACTATTTTGCTATTATTGTAATGTAATAGAAAAACCAATAAAACTATATGAATTATGTATTTATTATTTTTATCTTTAATAATTTTATTCCCTTGGCTTGCCATATTTCTTGAAAACATTTAATGCATTGGTGTTATATACAGTGGCGCAACTATAGAGTTCAAATTTGGGGGTGCTACTATTATAAATCGCTCATAATGACGTTGGGGGGCTCCGCCCCCACACCTCCAAAACAACATTACATATTGCCAATATTTAGATTATACGATCATTATATTTACAATACCATTTTTGGGAAAAAATGTAACTTAGTTTATTACTTATAATATTTTCTTATGTTTTTTTAAAATTTAAAGAGTCAAACATGATCTCTATCGGTATTAGCAAATGTATTCAAGATTTCGTCTGGAACAATGTCATTAACTAAGTCTCTCTCAATATTTATTATACTTAAATTAGTAAAGCGCTGCTGTAACATGCTGAAAAAAAAATAACTGATAGTAAAATCTTGAAAAATAAAATTACATTGGTAAGATTATAGCTGATATTTAAAATTAGAATGACATGGAACTTGAGGGTGCTTAAAATAAGATTGAGGTGCTTCAGAACCCCCTAGAACCTCCGTATTTGCTCCACTGGTTATATACATTGTTTAACAAACATTAGGATTTTTAATAAAACCCCGTATTCATTATTTGATATTTTTCAATATTTCTTATAGTAAAATTAATTCTTGTCAAAATAGTTTTACAAACATTAACATAATTAATAATACTTTTGATTTTAACACATCATTAATTTTCTTAAAATGAAAATTAAATAAAAATCATTTTCTAGCTGAAAAAAATGAACAGAAATGCACATTTTTTAGTATAAATAAAAAAAAAAAGATACTATTCTCGTTTACTTCAACATACTGTCAACAAAAACCTACCTACTTATATATTATCTGGAGCTATATTGTTAAACTAGTCATTTCAGTCATGTCTTCATTACCTATTTTTGTTGTGGTTCATATGATTTGAAAATTCGAGTAGTTTTTTTTCCATAGAACTTATACTAGTTTTCTGATGAGGAAAAAAATAGTTTAGATTTTGTTTCCGTTGGATCAGTGTTTCGGAACATTAATCACATTTAATTAACTATAATGGTATAATAAGAGTAATACAGTGCAGTGGAATCAGTGTCCAATATAAAACGAACTTGAGAAAAAAAAAAGCGAAACGGAGATCAACTCCGTTTATAAATAAATTTTACACACAAATCAATATTATTTTGTAGTTTTACAACCTTAAACATAAAAAGGATTAAGAAAGTCGATTCTATAAATGAAATCGTTACGGCCTACGATTAACCCTAATCAATGATGTTAAAATTCAATTTCGTAATGATTTTTTTTCATTTTGCGCTATATTAGAACTAGAAATATGGCCTAATGTATTAAAAAATCAGTATTGAATGTGTGATTAAGTAAATCTTTGATTTTAATGTGTTTCTTTCAGTACCTATAGGTACCGTAGCCAGGATTATTTTTCGGGGAGGGTTATTCAGTTTTTGGTTTGTTTATGGTATATTTAGAATAGGTCATAAGTGTACTTAGTCGACCGACGTGATACTAGTTTTATGATGTAATAATATGACATATGTTATCATAGCGCCTACCTATAAACATAGATTGTACGCATAACTTATATAAGTGTATGATTTTATGACAAATACGTTATGAAGACAAAAATATTTGGAAATTTTTTTTCAATGTAGGGTTATTTATAGTGATTTTCAATTTTGAGCCATTTAACTCATAATAGTCTTAATTTTAGTGTTTAAGGCCTGAAAATTTAATACCGTTATTTTGCTACGTATTGTTCAATTTTCATTAGTACCTACGTAATCTATAATGGTAGCTAACGACGTTTTCATACGTGGTATACTCGGTTCGAATCCCTTTATTTCCAAATAACTTTTTGCACGTTTTAAAATTATGTTTGTTCATTATATTTTATAATGTTATATTATTAGGTATATATTATTAATATAATCGACAGTAATTGTCAATTATATCCACCGAAGTTTCGCTCATTTACTATTGCTTTCAAATTAAATATATCCGTCATCATTATCCTACCCAACTTGCGAAGTGCTTCCCGGCTTTTTTCAATTTGTATTAAAATTTTGCACCATTTTCTATGGTAACGATATATTTTATTTGCATTAAAAACACTGTTGATTCATTGAAAATCAACAATATTGTATAACATCGCTTAATATTATGTACTATAATGTAATAGACTATAGCTTGTGCAACTCCTATCGGATGCTACTCCTTGTAAGTGCAAATCATTTTATGTGTGATTATTTTTAAGTTCAACACCTTTTGAATGCGGAACCTTGAATTTGAAACTCCGATTGAGTGTTACACCTTGTACGTTAAACTTTTATTGAGCACAACACCTTATTGGTAGAATTACTTTTGAGTGCAATTCGTATACTTCGGTTTATGTATTTTAGCGGAAATAATATTGTTAATTAATTAATTTCAAAAATATTTCGCCTACGGCGGAAACTGGTGTTCGCTTTCTAGAAGATAATTGTTCATTCCTAAAATGTTTCCGAAAAATAGCTTGCACAAAATGTGTAATCCGAAAATTGATCAAACTTATTATACTCGGATTTTTATACGAACTTTATATTTAAATATATTATTTATATTTATATTTTTATATTTGTAACTGGTTTTACACTGCAGCATCACTATAAATTTGATTAAAATTTTAACAAATTTTTACCGTTAAATATAATATAGGTATAAAATAAAAAAGAATAATTTAATATCGTAGGTTTTATATAAGAAACAGTTATAGGTGTGTATTATATTATATTATATTTATAAAACCGAATGTGTTCAAACTCAGTGGACTTTCTCGGTCAGATATTTAAAATAATAATCATTGTGTACTTTTGGCATAGTCATAACATATTTAGTTTTAGCCGCAGAGCCCTCGGGATAGCATTGATGGGTAGAGGGTACATCGGTGTATAACATTCTAAATTCCCCCTAATTTGTTTTTTTGATTTCGCTATAATTTCTTCGTTATAATTTGATTGGAACACCGTATAAACGGGATAAAATTTGGTTCGGGTTCTTTAGGAGGTACGCCCGGCAAGTTTTCCCAAAAATCTCTTCCGAGGGATTTTTTTCTGAAAATTCCTTTCTCCTTATACGATTGAATCTTAATTTGGTAAGGTTCCCCATGCAGGCATAAGGAGCGGATCTACTGTATTTTTCTAAAAAAATTGGAAGGGATAGCAAAAAAGGATTTTCAAGTTCGTCTTCTGTGATCGATTTTCTTTATTTTTATTAGTTAACTATTTAATTATATTAATTATATTTTTCAGAAAATCCTTAATCCTAAAACTGTATACACATTTATAATATAAATTTAATTAAACCAATATATTTTACATAAAAATATACAATAAGCAATGCTGTAGGTAGGTGGAATATTTATTTATTTGAAAATTCTCTTTTGGTATTCCTTCCACAAAAAATTCTTCTTAAAAATACAGTGAATCCGTTCCCTATGTCTGCACGGAGAACCTTACCAAATTAAGATTCAATCGTATAAGCAGAAAAGAAATCCCCAGGAAGGGATTTATGGGAGAACTTCCCGGGAGTACCTATTAAAAGACGCTAAACCAAATTTTATGGTGTTTATATGGTGTTCCAAACATTAATAACGAAGAAGTTATAGCAAAACCAAAAAACGAAGTGGGGGGGGGAATTTAGTACGTTATACACCGATGTACTCTCTACCTATAAACGGTATCCCGAGAGCTCTACGACTTAAACTAAATGTGTTATGACAATTCCAAAAGTACGACCTCCCCTTTTGACTTCCCAATAATGTTATTTAATCTAAATCATTCAGCCTTCGACTCACATTAAAATTTATTTTATTTTTTCCCATTTATTTGTTTTTAAATAAGAACTAAATTTATTGAAAGAGACTTATATACCTATACATGAAAATCTTGTAAAAATGTAAAATACATAAGTAAACTTTTCCATTTGAAAGGACAGAGTTTTTTTCAAACACATTACGTTATTACTTACAAATTACAACTAAATATGTTTAATGTTTACCCCGCTGTATACGTATACTAGAAACTGGAACTTTAATGATTTTATAGGTTCTGGTTCTTTAAAAAAACAATACTTTGGTTTTGGTTTCGGTTCCGGTTTGTGAAAATTGAGAATTTTGATTTCGGTTTCGGTTCCGGTTATTACCGGTACGAACCGGTTCTTGAAATGATCAAAATTCAGATAAAAATGTATCAATTATATACCGTGGAGTGATTAGGGATTTAAAAATTTGTTTAGCCAGCTCCAGCCGACAAGTGTGTATATTTACAAGTTCTATTCAGTGCTGTTGCGAGGGGTGTGCAGAAAGTGCAACTGCACAGATGGCCTCGCACTTTTGGGTCGGCCCAGAGGTCTTGTGTTTAAAAAATAATTTTATATAGGTAGGTAATAATTTTATATATATATAAAAAAAATGTTTATATAACGTTGTTATTATATACGAATAAAATAAGGTGGTTTGGATTTAAATACGGCATGTTATTTGCATAGGGCTTTTCGTATATTTATTTATACGAGTATAACAAAATATTAATTTTTATTCTGTGTTATTGTGATTGAAATTGGTTGAATATTGTGTTATTAATTTTGTAATAAATTGTGGAATTTTTAGACGTGTTGTTAAATCATACTCTATACAATACGTATTGTATGCATCTAGTTCTTTCATACATAAATAATTATATTATCTAAATGTGTATTTAATTGTATGTGTAATGCGTATGTTATATTTACATCCCAATATAAAAATCAACCTCATAAAATTGTTCATAATGGTGTATAATTTTATAATAATAATTAATTTTTTTATATGGATGATGTAGAAAATTGATTTTTACATTGTACATAATTATTGAAAAATGATCATCATGTTATTGACTTTTAAAATTTCCTTTAGTGCTGTCGTCTTACGAACAAAATCGTGAGACCATTTATATTTAAAAAAAAATAGGTATTTCTAGTGTCTATAAATTCGAATAATTCAGTATTACAAAATCAAATCATAGCATAAAATATAATAGTTTAAACAAATGTTTAGAATATGTGATATTTAAGAATAACATATATTATATATATATATAACTGCTGCAGTAAATTGGAAACGATACATGTTCCAAACGTATAAATGTATAACATCTAAATACATATGGAAAGTCAGCTCTCTTGGAGTGGGTTCATCTGCCGTTATGATTAAATACTGTTATATAAGCAGTACGATAAATATGGTAAAATTACATTTTCGTCATTATATTTTATAAATAGTATACAAATAACTGGTAGAGAAGGCGAAGAAGAAGAAGATATAGTATAAAAATGATGAAAATATCTAACGACGAAATCTAATATTTTATTATAAACAACAAATGAAAGGAAAAAATAGACTTTTTTGTATTAATATTTTACGTACATATATACGTTTGTGGTGAAAATTTAGCTTTTTCTTACGCGTTTATTGAAAAAAATTAAAAAAATCGAAAAATTACCTCTCTAAAATACCAACTAGATGAAATTTACTACCGGAAACCGGGGAGTAAGCTTGTAAAGATCGGAATATTCCTTCTGGTAAAATTTTTGGGTATAGACATAAAAAAAAAATAATACAAACGCTAGCTATAGTTATGGCAAAGATTTTAACTAACCATTGTTTCCCTATACATTATGTTAGAATTTCTTTTATTTATACAATTTTCATTTTACGAATTCTTATTGCACGTCCATAAACGTGAACAAAAATACCAAATAAAGGATCAGGTATGCATTGTTATAATACTAGGTAAGGCATGAAAAACTATTGACAGTTGATCAATAACGAATAAAATCATGTTAATTTTACTAGTAGTTGTTCTAGGAGCAGTCTAAAAAAAACCCAACTATATTTAGTTTACATTGCATCATTATCCACTCAATCCAAGATTGCGCAAGCGAAAACGTACCTATTTAAGAGTATCTCTTTATTGCTGGAAGTCTAGGAAAGATAGTTAATTTATAAATTAGTTTGTGTCACTATTGAAAAGTTAGGGCTTTTCCCCTTGGACTACGACAATATATAAATATAATGTAATATAATTATGGGAGAGTACTAAATAAAATTAAATGTTCATTAATTTTGTAATCGCTTAAGAGAGAATTGATTTCGATTACAGTAGACCAGATTTACTGTTTCAAGTCATTTAAAACGAAAACATTGAATATAAATTATAATATCATCACAGAATATAACAACAATAACATTATTATCACAGAATATTCTATTATCGACTCAGTGCTATTGTAATACAAATATAAAAATTCTTTAATTTGACCGTATATTTACCCTTACTGTTTCCCTCGGGCGTCATGGCCGACCGTTTCACGCCGCTGTCCTATGCTGGCTGCCCAATGTAAACTGAAATTAGTATCTATTCTGGTTGTTATATTCTGTGTTTAAACTATTTTTACTTTATAAAATCCAGATAACCAATTATAGGGGTATCAAAACTAATGATAAAAGAAAATATTTACCCAAATTTCAGGTAGGTAAATCAGTGGCGTATCCAGGGGAGGGGCTGAGGGGGCTGCAGCCCCCTCCGAAATTTCAGGAAATCTTAAATTATTATTGAATTAATTAAATAATATAATATACATAGGTACCATACGACAATTCGACATACGTTGTTTCCATAACCAAACTATAATATCACAAAGACAGAAAACGTGTACAACATCATGCCTATCGGTATCGATGTTATCCATAGACCTATGGAAGTTCATTTTATCGTACAAGATCTATGTTGTTATCATATTCACATTGTTATCATTGTTATTCACAAATAATAATTTACGTAATTATAATCAATAATAAAATATGACTAATGGTATCAACAATCAACGTTGTA
>JAIPRL010003430.1:0-47102 GCA_025469235.1 Pemphigus obesinymphae
TGCAAAAATATGCACATTCAAATTTTAGATTTGGTATCACGGCATTGAGAAATGAATTCACTTCGTACCCTGCTACATTTTACAATAAATAAAAAAAGTATGCAAATGCTATAAGTCCCGAACCCTGCTTATAAGTTATAACATTTATTGTATTATGCCATTCATTAGTATTATTAATTTTAAGTTTATTTAATATAAATTTTATATATATATATATTTATATTATATTAAATTAAGTATTTTGTCATCTACGAATGTTTAGAATATTTATTAAAATCCGATTAAAAGTATAAGTAAACAATTTATCTGTGATGATTATTATTCACAATATTATATGAATGAACATTATATAATGTTAAAATAAAACATAATATTAGTTTAAAAAAAATAATAGTTTATGTTATAATTTGTCCATTTTCAAGTTGTGCCATACTGCCATTGCATTTTAATAAGACTGTTCTAAATTATTATTGTATTTTATTAAATATAATCAATATACATAATATATATTTATAATTTTATACTTTGAAATTAATTGTTAATTAAGAGTATTTATTGTAGCTGTTTTCTTTTCTTGTAGATTTATCAATATGTTTACCAAACTCAAAATTATGTCAAATATATTATATAGTATATATATTTTTTAATTAACAAATATTAAGAACATCACAATTAGGTGACAATGTTATTCAGTATATTATAACTGTTCATATGGTTTGGTGATTTTAATAATTGGCCATTACAATTAGCTGAAAATTTACCATGTTACTCATTTATATATTGTCATCAGAATGTATAAGTAGTGTTTTTTATATCTTCATAATATATTTTTACATACTTGAATATTTTTCATTATAAAATAATTAACAAAAAAAAATTTGATTTTAATATATTATAATGTGTATTTTATTGAAAATTTTCTTTTTATTAATTATTGTTGAGTGGACAATATGTGAACAATGTTTGTCTTCAAATAGAAATGTGAACAAATGTGAAAATTGGAAAAAGATGTCTGTATTTGTAGCTGACCTAGTGGGTCGGTCTACTGTTGATGATATTGACAAAGTTGAAACAAAATCTAACTTGTTAACACTGTTGATTCGTGCTGCATCAGGTGTCATTGGACGCAGCACCAATGTTCTAAAGATTCTTATAGTAAATGGATTAGTGCTTTTAACGCAAACAGTAAGTTTCAAGTGATTGAAAATGTTAAGATGGTGATAGCAAATATTATAATATACAAAGAAGATAAGAAAAATATAATAAAATCTTTCATCTTTTCAGATCTTGAAGGTATCTGAGTATGGAACTGCCGGAAACAAGTTAAAGTTTGCTCCTAATGGACGTCCGATTGATTGGATCTTGAACAACTCATATGTAAGAAATTGCTTACTAGTTACTACACATTGATCACAATAATTTATTTAAGACTCTTAAGGGAAACAAGAAATGTACCTATTTACTATTAGTGTTTAAAAACTGCATTTATAAACTAGAGATGGGAAACTCAAAGTAACTAGTGCCAATTTTCGATACTTAAAATTATTGCGGGCCAGGTGTAAAGTTGATTTTTCATTATTATGTGAAACAAATTCATTAATATATTTTTTGCTTATGATAAGAACTAATATCTAAGTTTAATATCTATTTTATTATTGATAATTTCTCCAAGATACAATTTATCTATCTATTTTTACTATATTAGAGTAAATTGTAAATTTTTCAATGATAAAAATGTCGAAAGACAGTCCAGGTCAGACAAAAAAGGATGGCATGCCGGATGTAGCCCATAAGCCACCAGTTGCCCATCTCTGTTGTAGTCTATAGAACAAAAATTGAACATATCAATAAAAATTAAGTTAAATTTTATAATATAATAATAATTTAATACATTTTAGATTTTCTCATTAATTTATAAAAATGGAAAAAAATGTATTATGCAACTACCAATTTTAGTTTTTTGTTATAAAAAAAAAAAAATTAAATTTGTTATTGATTATTACCACAGACATGGTATAATTAAAAAAATATATATATTATAATTTTTGAACAAAATTTGTATTTTAAATTTTAAGCGAAGTGAGTAATGTATTGGTTTTACAATATAAAGTTTTTTTTATGTCTATTATTTTGGATATATACCTAGAAGTTTTAGAGTAAATAATTTTTTTTAACTGCAAATTAATTCTAGTTGGTATTTTAGAGGGATAATAATGCAATTATCCTAATGGTTTTTTAAGCATAAAGAATAATCACAAAAAATTATTGAAAATAATAAATAATAGTGAAAAATTCAAATTTAAAATATTTACTGTTATTAATGTGATAACAATTTCAAGAATTTTTGACCATCAACAAATTATAAAAAAAAAAATGTTTATTATATATACCACCTGCCTATGTTAAAGATCCGTACATGTTGAGTTTTTTTTAGCACAACCACATTTGAATTCTTGACCTGGCTTTGTCGGACCTTAGAATTCCATTAAAGTTCGGCCTAATCCAAAAATTGTCTGAAGTAAAAAGCCCGGTGCAGATCTTATGTACTTACACTTTTTCAGATAGTAGGTACTGGAGTAGAAGTTTTCTACGAAGAAAAAATATTATATCGACCTTCGCTCAGAATCGTTTTTCAAACGACTTATCTTTGCTTTTGAATTAAAAATAATAATATATTATCTTTTCTGAGTACCGTCTTCCGCTATCTGTATCTAGTCGGCTTCTTCTGGTTTTATTTCAAAGATCTAAACAGTAATTAATAATGATTAAATCTATATCTAGGTACCAGAGGTGTATTTAGGAATTTTTAAATGGCGGGTTGGGTGATAGTTTTTCAATATCTAAGTGTGGAGGCTTCGCTCTCCACGACCCCGTTCCTTGTTTTATAATAGGTATCAAAAAAGTCGTTAAATCAAAAACTATTGCAAAATATGTGTTTTTACTTTTATCTTCACTTTCTAAAATCGTTTAAGTATATAAATACCTAATAAAACGTACCTTATTTAAATATTCATTACAAAATTTATAAAAAAAAAAATACATTTTCCGCGGAAAAACTATTCGTTCGAAAATAAAGTAGGAATAAAATCCGTAGAAAACATCTGCATAATATGTAGGAAAATGTATTCGGTTAATTCTTTCTTTTTTCGGTCTTAGTGTTTGTAAGTTTTACAAAAGATATAGGTAATCTTATAGATATACAAGTAAGTCGGAAATTAGTTATTCAAATTTGTTTTTATACCATCCTTTTTAAAATGTTAAAATACCTAGGTTGAAAAAAACAACCTTATTGGGATGGTAAAGTGCATTCATTGTTCCGATTATTTTTGTTATTTTAATTCTATATAAATATAGGTATAATTATTAAATAAATAATCAGTTGTAATAATGTGCATTTTTAATTATATAATTATAATATATAGTAATCTAAATAGGTAGGTATAATAATGTGATGGAATGTACTAAAATGGTAGATATAAATAGAAATATTTTTTACCTATATACTATTATACAGATTACGATATTTATATATAAAGAAATTAAAATGATGAAAATATTTCACAATATGTAGGTACCTATTGTACGAATATTACAATTTACGAATGAAAAGCATATGTACTTACCGAATAATGAATTCACATAGGTTATTGGCATTTCCAGGTTTTCAAATAATTATTATTAACATATTACAATAGCTGATAAAAGACAATTTATACATTCAAAAAAGTATAAAAACCTAATAATTTTCTCAACATACTAGCATTTTTATAGAAATAAAATATATTAAGCCGTTGCCTCGAGGGAGGTTCACCCCACCCCTGGAAAACAGTCCATAATTACAAAAAGTTGATATTTTTTTTTTTTTTTGAAGGAAGTATTTTGAATTTAGTTGTCGGAAAGCTATAAATTAATCGGCATATTTTTCGTCGATATTTTCGATACCCCCCCCCCCCCCCCATAAATATTTCTTTAGAATGGCCCTGAATACAATATTTTCAATTATCATATTGGTTTGTTTGATGTTCTTATAATTTATAATTTTATGATGCAGCATAATTGTTACCTATCATACCTATAAATTTGCGATACCATATAGAACGAATTATTAAAAATTAAGGGAAAAAAAAACATAAATGATAGTTTTCTATGTAGCTATGTAGCAATGTAGTTCAAGATCATCGGGCTGATCACATTGAGAACATAATTTATAATATGATAATAATATAATAGACGGCAAAAACAGTTATAATTATTATTATTATTTTTACCTCATGGGAGGGGTTTTAAACTCGGTGATCCCCATTCTCCCGCCCACAAATGCGCCAATGCTATGTAGGTACTATTTTAATTCCAAAAATTTAGAAAATCAAAATGGTTATTTTAAAATTTTTGTTTAATAATATTATGCATTTAAATTTAAAATTTCGATAATGATAACAAAACTATTTAGATTTTCTATTATAGAAGTTGAAACGTTAGGTATCTATATAAATTATAAAATATAATTATACTAAAACATTTTTTTGTAATTGTATTTATTAAAATTAAAAATTGAAATTTTAGATTAAATCAATGATGGGTGACGCGATTGATGAAACGTTATCCGATCGATTAGATCAGTTGGCGTTTGGCATGCCATGTGTACAGTTGCTAATGTGTCGTTTATCGCCAATAGTACGTAGCATGCAACGTCAGCTGAAAGAAGACTGGATGCAGCATGGAAAGTACAAAAGGGCTGTGTGGAATGTGTCTGACTGGCTACAAGTCAAAGAGACAACAAAACGTTGTGCAGAAAAACAATACGATTGTGTAAAATTGGTCAACCCCACTAAATATTCTGATCGAGATTAACTTAATGTCTAGATAGGTACTATATATTATATTGTTGTGTGATATCTCGGCATTCTCAGCTTACTCGACTATCACTATTCAAGATTTCACTACCTCTCTAATTCTTCTAGTTGGTTATTTCGAATATAAACTATCTCGGCTATTATTATACGAAGATTGGCATCGTTTTTGTATTTGACGTTATATTTTTTGATATCGGTTAGAAATCATATTAAAATAAATTAGAAACAAATTAATTAATTAAAGTGATTAATGAATAATATTTAGAAAATAATTAGGAAGGAGATCCAAAAATATAATAAACATTTTTGTTTCCTAAGACAAATATCTTATCAACTCTTATCAATCCTCATCAGCCATTTGATAGGTAGGTATTTCATAAAAAATTATTACACAGACTCATAAATTTATAATATATATTAAGTATATTATAAGTTTATGTATAGAACACTTTTTATTTAATTGGAAAAAAACTTAAAATACAAGTTATATATCTTATTAGTTATTTATAGGTAGGTAGATACTATATTTTAATATAAAATAAAATATAGGTAAGCAAATTTTCGTACAACCTAATTATCATTTAAAATACTCAAGTTTACTTACAAGTTTTTAAAAAAAATATTTATTATATACCTACCTAACTTAACCTAACCTATAGGTAGGTTGTCGTGTATACATTCAGAAAATTATTATTTCCTTTCCCTTCATAAACCTCCAAAATTGATTATTTTAGAAATTAAACGACGATTTTTGAGGTTCGTGATTAAGTATATAACCTAAATATATACGAGGAGATTTAGGTAGGTACTAAATTGTAGATATCCAATCCACTAATATTGTATAACAAAATATCTAAATAATTGGATCATTTTTAAACCCTGAAGGGATTTTTTAATTCTTATGTTAAAAGGATGCTTCACCGACGATTTTCAGTAGTAAAAACTTGTTTACGCAAAACTATTAAAACAAACTCTTAAAATGATTTTAGAGTTAAAATACTCATTATCAAATCGATAGAGGACATATATATATATATATATTTAATACTTATACAAAATTCACAATGTCTCTAATTTTTTCTTTCCATTTCTATTTACTACGCCGCAGTATTAAATCTTTACAAAATTTAATATTGGTTTTTGAGAATAAGATCTAAAATTCGTACATAATAATTTTAAATTATTAGTCTAATGAAAAATAATTGGTATTCCAGTTCTTAACATCCTATTTAAAATAATTAGAAGAGGTACGGTAAAATATTTTTAAAAAGAAGGGGTACTCCTCCACTACTCCTCCCACGAATCCTCCACCACCACCACCAATTCAACTATTCATAACCACTGCAGGAAATCAACCTAGTTATTAGATAGGTAATCTGAGAACATTTCTGAAAACTTTATTGAATGAATTCGTCATTATGTTTACATGAGATCGACTATGTCACGTTAGTTTAAAATTATTAAAATTGAATTATTAGAGGAGTTAGACATCTAAATTTTAAAAAAATATGTCAAGTACCTATAGAGAGATGGTGGTGGAAGTACTTCACTCGTCGGGTCGTGGAGTAAGTAGGATACTAGTTGGTAGTGTATATAGGTATATATTATAAAAAACGATTTTGAGCAGAGCTCGGTGTAATATATATAGTATATATTATATTATAACTAAATTAAAGTATAAAATAAAATCTATTGTTTTTAATAAAAAATATGTAAGTAATTAAAAATAACGTTTGGGATAGCTCAGGCCCTGTAAACACCAAACGGACAACGGTAAAATAAAATTGGATAATAATTATCATACCAATTTCATTAAAATAAATGATGAAAAGATTGTTAACCCTAGGGTATATTGTAAAATAAATAATAATTGAACCCCTGCCATCAATATTATTTGACATTTTTAAAGCGGAACCTTAAATCGTATAGGTTTGTATGTAATTAAAATATTAGTTTACAAAAAATGGTTTTAAAATATCTAACCAATTAAACACTGGGATAAAGACTACGTTTTTTGGGAAGAGAAATAAGGCCCTAGAAAAAAAAAGTACCAGGGCTGTAAAACTCCTAAGTAGAGTCCTAATTTTGAGAATGATTTCTTATATTTTATATTTTACCTATTACTTGCAATAAATTTACAGGATATTAAATAGGTATACCAATGTACAAATGTATTTAATGTGGGTATAATTGTGGAAAATGGTACATTATACTACTTATTATTATTAATTACATCGCTAAATTAAAAATTTTTTTTAAAATTTAGATATTTGTAATTAGAGGTTTGCTTGGTTGCAGATTTTATAGTTTGTATATTTTACAATAATTATATTTGATAATAATATGAGAGAAAATATATTCAATTATTATATTATTATTAGAACGATGCAAGTAAATACTGTATTATTGTATCTTATGTACCTACATAAATGTTTTGGAAATATTTAATTTACGTAGGTAAATGACCTATATTACTATAAAATATAAATTATATTAGGTATATACAATTTATATATAGAAAAACAGTTATTTAAATCGAATAAGTATAAACGCTTTCTAGCTTAATATTTTAATAGCCCATTTGCATTATCTTTAGTCTTCAACAGTTTGACGTCACACACGTACCTTCAGTAATGTTCCCACACATTTTTTTGAGAGTATACTAAACTGTTAAGCAGGGACGAGCCAAATACATATTTCTGGGAGGGGGGAGGGTGCCGACTAGATTCCGAAATACACCTAATATTCGTTGAAATAAGCATAAAAAAAAGGTCATCAACTTTCTGTTTTTGTCGACTGAGCTGATTGTTGGGGGGGGGGTGTAACTCCCCCCCTAGTCTCGTCCCTCCTGTTGAGTACCCAAGTCCAAAACATGAACATTCAATATTATACATTTATTTTTCTTACGATTTACAGGAGCAGATGCGAGGATAGAGGTGATTTCGATAGTATGAAAAATAATAAAATTATTAAAAGTAATTATATTTCTTCTTAAAGTAGTATAGATGAGGCCTACAGTGGGGAAATTAATGAATACAATTTAAAAAGTCCCAATTCTAAAAACGGGACAAAAAGGGTCGCGTTTAAAGTTTGTCGGGACAATGGGAGGCAATAATTCTCAAAAATATTTATACGACCTTTTGTGATTTGTATGCGATAATTAAATGTGATAACTTAGTTCTAATAACTGAAAATTCAATACGATGTTAATAAATAATAACTATACTTACCTTAGGTACTCTAAATATATTATATATATATGTTGAAAATCGACAGTAAATTAATTTACTAAGTAATTAATCGATAGTAGAGTAGGTCAAACAATAGAATCAATACAAAATCGTTTTTTGAGAATGTTTTCTGTTAACTGCGACATTCAACGTCAATCTCACTCCTTTTACCAACCACTATATTATCTCTTTTAAACATAAAATCGTTGAAGATACAATAGAAAAGGTTAGATCTCTGTTTTATTTTGTAACTACTTAATGGACAAGTTTACTGTCCAGAATTACTTTCAAGCTTAAATTTTTTGGTTCCTAATCGTCGTACAAGACAACTAAATACTTTTAATGTACCATTCCAGTCTACCAATTATAGTCGAAATTCTCCTATGAAAATAGTATGTAAGAACCTATGACTAAATGTATTGTATATATTTATATTGTAATTAGTTTATTTAACTTGATTTTAATGTATATTACCTATATTTAAAAATGTATTAGGTACTTATTTAATAAGTGTGTAGTAACTACTAATGTTTTAATTTAGACAATTGTACGCTACCGACCATCTTATATTTCATCAATGGGCATATTGCCCGTCTAAACAAATAAATAAATACCGTATTACATTAAACAATGTTCTAAAACTTTAAGCCAACTTTGGAGGGATTTATTTTTTAACCAAACATAATAATAATGACGCTATAAAAATAATATAATACCTATAAATTGTATTATTATAAATAAATAATATGTAAAATATTTATAGACATACGTTTATAGGTCTAAAATTATTATTGTAGTTGTAAGTAGGAAATATAGTATGATTGTTATTTTCATTATGTATTTGGGAATATTGTCCGGCCGTTAGCCTGAAGATTAAAAATAGTGCAAACATACTTAGGGTGGAACGTTTACTGAATATTATTAATCATCATAGAAAATATTTTTAAGCCGGTTAGGTATAGTAGTACTACATATGTATTATAATATATTGTAGGTAAGTATTTAAATGTTTTTTTGTGCGGTACCTATACGGTCGATGAATACGATGAAGGCCATACAAGACTGCGTAAGTTATAGGTACTTGAAATTTGAAAATATATAACAGTATTGGTATAGGTACTTAGTAGTAAGTTTCCGTTTTTTAAAACCATAACATATAGAATAGACCTACTGAATTATTACTTACGCGTTTCATTATATAATTTATATATATATATATATACATGTATTATATTCGTTTATAATAATCACGAAACCAAATAAATAATATGTTATTCTTATGACGTGTTGCTATGAATACTGGATAGGTATACACTACACATATTAATTTACGGCTAACGGTCGAATTCGTACTTATAATAAGTGTTTGCTAATTACCCGGTATATATATATATATATATACATACCATTGATTAATGTAATCAATCAATGTACCATTTGATAGTAGGTATACGACTACTGGCTAAAAATGTGTTAATCTGATAGTTCAGTTTTATACTCATATAGTAAATAGTAATTTTATATTATATGTATACCTATTGAGTATTGCCTATTGGTGAACTTATATACGAACATTATTATTTATATCCCTTGAAATTATATTTAAATAGTGTGTAAAAATAACATCTATAGCTAGCTATAGTAAACTCCTGAAAATTAACTGTTCTTTTTAAATGTTATACTCGTGACCTTCAACAAAATTCATGATTGGTACCTACAATAATTCAGTAGGTACCTATTTATTATTTTATAATAATATAGTGATAGGTATAGTACGCATTTATATATCTATATACCTACATCAGTTCAAACGTGTGATCTTATAAGTCTATAGGGAAATACAGTAATTATATATCATTTTTAATCCTTATTTATACGTTAATATGGACAATAGGTATTGATTCATATATAGATGAGATGTGTAAATAATATGTATATGTACCTCTACGTAGCTCTTATTATTTACTTATCTACCTTATTCATAGTCCTTAAAAATCATCTTGAATTACCAGCTTGAGGCAGATCGTTGATCGACTCAATCACTACCTACTCGAAAAAAATTGACGTCGCACGCTGAATAGTACATATGCATAGGTATATATATAGTAACTGACTATTCGAAGAATTCAAAATAGAGGAAATACATTATTGTCTAGCGGGCATTGCAACGCCTCCTATTAAATTAAAAAAGCAATATAAGTACAGGCAGACTGGGAAAGAGTAACAAGTTAAAATGACATGAGACGTCGGATAAAATGTTAATTTCAGGCATAAATCGAAGAATAGTTTGCTATAAGAAAAAAAAACAATAACAAGAAAGACTCGACAGATGAAAAAACGAAATTAATAGGAATGATAAATATGAATACAATAAGAATCATTAAACCACCAGACTATGAGTGAGATTGAGCTGAGGACTTAATATATTATAAGTTAGATGAGAACGATGTGTTGGATATACTAAGGACAATTTAAGAAATTTGATGTTGCTCGCTATAGCTGGACATCTATATTATGCGAATGCGGATCTGAACATATAACGGTAGGTAGGTACACATTAATACATTATACAATATGCTCAAATGCCCTAAACACCGCAAACATCAACGTTACGGATAGGTAACTGTTCAAAGATGTAGTCCAATTCTGGGCTGAAATAATTTAATAACTATAGGTAGTCAATTTTACCGAAACTTGTAAACTACGCGTTTTATTTTATTTTAATGTTTTTTGTTTATATAATATGATTATTATTTTTTCTGTTTAGATACAAAGCTCTAATTATTATTTGTGCCTGATATGCGAAAAAAAAAACTTTTGAATTGTATTTGTGTCTCACTTAATTATTAAAATATTTGAATACTATATAGATTAAAAGAATAGGTATAGGTATAGTTTTTACTTTTTTTTAGACGTTTAGAAATTGAAATTTAATATTATGTATGCCCTATATTTTTAATAAATATAAAAAAAATTCCATTGTAAAACAATTACCTAGGTGTAATATATATATATATATATATATGCATATTATAATAACGTGGATCCATCTAATACTACCTTATATACATATATATATATTAAGATAATATTATTATTTATTACAATATATTACCTATAGGTACTTACCTATAGTATAATATATATATTATATAGCCTATACCTACCTACTTACACGTAGAATTTTTCATTTTTAAACAACTTCTAATTCGAGAAAATATTTTCTCTAAACATTTTTCTTTTGGCGGTATTAATAAAATTATTATGTTTCACACCCAGGTTATATATACGCACGCGTTATAGGTATAAATATAGATAGGTATACCTATAATACCTACATGACATAATATAAGTTTACGTTCTCAGAATTAAACCAATTGAACAAATAAATCATTTCTATAAAATAAAATAATTATGTTTTCTTATAATATAATATGAGCTATTATAAACAGATATACATTTATGTAGTGTAAGTATATAAGAATACTAAGGTAGTGTTATTAGTTGTTTATGTCTAAGCCATGTTTTTATACACGTCAGATAGGTGTAGGCAATAAGAAACTGTTTCCGAGTAAATATAATTACATATTAGGTATACGATAGTATTTTTCATTTTTTACGTTTTCAAAATAATAATTGTTTTCTTCACACGTCACTTATTCGTATAAATGCACTCTCTCGCACATTCAAAGATGCTCTATATATATATATTATAACGTCTAGACAAGACGATATTGTTAACCTATAGTACCTACCTTATTTATACCATGGTTATCCATATATATATATATAGATAACTGAAACACTTTGCGATATTCTAAAAAAACATGGTTTTCTGCAGTAAATATATTAAATTGTAATAACTATACTTATAAGTTATTATTGTTTATTATACATATGATCGGTCGTCTGGTATAAGTGGTAACCTATATATATATGAAATTCATATTTTGTATGCCTATTACCTATACCTATATACCTATTCGTACATTAGTTGTCTAATAATATTTTAATACTTATATATTGTTATAATATAAAAATATATATTGAAAGATGAAAATAAATGCATAAAAGAAGAAAATATAGTTCTTAAGAAAAAAGTGTCAAATTTATCACAGAGAGTAAAATATATTCTTGAACAAAAATCGCTAGTCACGTAGAAATTATTGGTGTACTTACCTGAAATATAATATTATAATACTACATTATACACAAAAGTTTTAGACCGCGTAGCGTACGCCGTAGGTATACCTAATCGGGTAGGAAGGTATAGGTAATAATAATAATAATATGTCAAAATACAGTATTTATTTTACGGTTTAAAACGTATTCTTAGCGGTTTTTTTCAAACCGGGAATTAAAATTGGTCATGACACGACGGTGATATTCTTTGGTTATAATCGTAGATGAAATATAATAATAGAATAAGGTACCTTATATATAATACCTATACCTATATTGGTGTATTTCTTTTAGTCCCTATACATTACAAATTATGTATTATTATTTATTATTCTACATTGTATTGTATATAGGTGATATTATTCATGCCACATTTTTATATAAAGCGGTTTTACAAATGTGACAAAATACAATATATAATAATAGTATCAACTAGGTACCTATATATATAATACGAATGACCGATATCATCGTCACTGTTGCTGATATTAAAAAATAATGACAAAAACGTTTTACGAAAATGTGCGGAAAAAAATCAACATAATACATACATCTGCAAATTGAAAACATCATAATATACTATTGTAATATATAGTGTGATGGCTTATAAGTGGATACCTACTATCTTCTTATTGTCACGTTTAAGTAGAACGTTTGCAGATATTAGTGAAATAAAACCACAAAATTATTGTACCTATAGTTAAAAAATGCGAAATCTCTACATATATCTATTCAAAACGAGATTAAAATATTCTCATCCTACATAATAATGGGTAAACGCGTGAGATAGTTTTCGTAATTATAATGATAAATTGTGGCCAGTGCACTGAACGTTATCCTGTAGGTATACCGTATACGAGTTTTGTATTATTTGCACATAATATGCATATACATTATTATAATATATATATATATATATATATCTAGTGTACCAGCTAAATATTTACCTACTTACCAAAACGGTAAGACCGGTACGACGGTAATAGGCATATTATAGGTAAGTCATGTTGTAGTTTTGAATTTAAATATAATATAACGTATACTTATTTTTTTTGTATATGTATATTAAAAAAAATTCAATTAATTGTTACGAGTTTTAATAAAACATTATTAAAAAATTCAGATATCGAATAAAAATTCAATTAATTACTGCTATTATACTGCAATTCTACATAATATATGAACTATAAAATGTTTTCGCGTCTTAACATTTTTAACCCTTCACAGGCAAGTGCCATGATTTAAACAAAACAGACAAGGCTGAGCACGGGTGATTTTCATTCAGTTTTATAACTATTTAATATACCTAATACATTTCTTATATATTAATGTTTATTTTATATATTTTTAATTTGTATTAAAATATCTTATTGCTAAGTATTTAAATTAAGTATTTTGAATACCTACTTTAATTATTATTAGGGGTATTTAAATATATTTTTTAAAGTATTTTTTATAAGAATATTTCGTTATAATAAATATTTATTCTATTATTGACTATAAATAAATAAATAAATAAAATAATATAGGTAGGTAAAAGTAACAAATATAAATTTATTATCACATAGTATAATAATATGGAAGGTAATATAATATTAAGGCAAGAGGATATTTTTATATTTTTTATAAGATTAATCAGTTAGGTAATGGTTTTAAATAGTTTTAGTCCAGAAATGGATATTTCTATACCAATGTGTATAGATGCCCTAAAGAAATAATTAGGGGACGGGGCCAAAAAAAATTAATAAAAAATTCGCCCGTAAAAACCCAAAAGTTACCAACTAAAATCAAATAAGTATATACTTTTTTACTAGTTTGCCGATTAGATCATAGATTTTTTCCCCAACTGCCAACTGCATGGACTTAATTTTACCAATTTTTTTTCCTGAAGTGGGGGTTATATCATCCCCCCAGGGATGGTCTTACACTCTTACCTATATGTGAAAAATCAGGTATGTATTTATATTTTACACATGTTTCATAGTTTACTCTTCGCATAACAAAGTATAAGGATTAACAAGCCCTATTTTTAAAGTTATCTTCGTACAGTCTACTTATATTTATATTTTATTTAGAGTTGCCAATACTTGTCCAATGCCAAAGTCACTGGAGTACGTATACATGTAAGAAACCAGCTCTATGTGGAAGTACCCCAGGAAGGAATTTACGGGTGGCATTTATCTTAAGGTTTATTATTTTTACTCCAGGAACACATAACAAAATATATACAGTGGTGGATTTAACGGATGATAAATGTACACTTGCCGCCTGGACCCTCGTTCAAAAAGGATCCTGGGTCTCGCCCATAAAAAAAAAAATGTAGGTATTGTCAATTTTACTATAATTAAATAATATGTTATTATTATAAATAAATATGAAATAACTAATAATATGTTAATTAATCATCCCAGACTTCCAATCTTATCTTCACACATTATCCTCCAATCTTTTCTCAGCTTTTGTTTCTCCCTTTATTTTCTTATTAAATCGCTTGTCAATCAACTCTCCATATTCAATAAAATAATGTAATTTCTGTGGATGCACAGTCACGTTGGTGTTTCAAGTAATATATATTTTTTGAAATATCTAGCCATCTAAATAGTGTTCCCTATCATTCAACTATGTTGCTTGGCATAGACATTTTTCATCAATAATTCCTTATTGTCTTTGATTCTGGGGTACAGAATCAAAAGAATCTAAGCGTATTCTTCAGAATAGATTTATCCAGGTGCCTCTAGTCGTAACTCATTTTTGACTATAGCTTGGAACTTGTTGCAGGTAATTTTCTTCTTCATTCTCATCCAACTAATCAACTTTGAGTATCTACTCTTTATCCTGATGAGTTCCTATAAATATCATCTTTGTTTGTCCTCTATATCGGCTATCCTATCATGAAAATTTGTTACTTTCTCATTTATGTTCTTTTGGTTAAATATTTCTCTTAATATTCCACTTATTCACAATTTTCCGTTTTGATGTTATTCATACCTTAGGCTTAAACCCATTTATTATTATTGCTGGTGTTTTAATTTAATTTTTAAAATTTATTTATTGTTGTTATTTTAGTAAGTACTTACCTAATTTTATTTTTGTACATATAAAATATTGAAAAATGTATTAATTATTGTAGTGCTATGATATTATGTCCGGAAAGTTGTCATAAAGACTTACAAATGACTTACAAATTAATGACCAAATTAGAAGACAGTCGTTCAACTTTGGGCGGCCAATTTCACGGACATTGTAATATTTCGTTTATAATAAAGGAACTATTATTTAAAAATATAATGTACATATGCATATAATGTACCTATGAACTATGTTATTGAATAATTTTTTTCCCCAACAACTTTTTTTAAGTGTGATATTTATATGTATAATATTTAGGTATGATATTAAATGATCTTTATTAATAAAATTAACTTTTTTGTGTTCATCATCATTTTTTAATGGATCTTTTGCCTCCTGGACCTTTTTTCTTAAATCAACTACCTACTAGAAATATATAATATACCTACCTTTACATAATATAATTTTATATACATATAATTCAAGTGTTCATATTTAGGTAGGTACAATATATATTTTGGGTATCCATTAGGAAATATATAAAAATATACTATACTCCAACACCATTATTTTATATACCTATCTATCCACCATTATTGTTTCAATAAAACGATGTTATAAACACATACCTAAATAGTGAAATAAAAGTTCAGAAGTAGGTATATACAGTGCCATAATGCTATATATTTTTTGAATCATCATTTTTATCTTGAGATGTGACCAAATTCTGCTGTTTCGGTATTAGCTCCTGTTTGTTGTTATCATTTTATTATTTTGGTTAATTTATAGTTGAATTTATTCACATGTTTAGATCTTATACATATTGTAGGTTATTTTCTGTCTGGCAAGTGCTAGTATAGATATGTTAAATTTGTAGTTGCTAGGTACTTTTTATAATTGTCAAGATATATATATATATATATATATATATGGAACGAAGAACAAATGCCGGAAAGCTGGTATGAAGCAACCCCTGTATAAAAAGAGGATAAAATGGAATGTAATAGCTATAGAGGCATAGTCTTCTTGAACTGAGCATATGAGATCTTCTTTAAAGTACGGCTAACTTGCCTCTAACCGTACATCCAAGGATGTCTGAAAGAATACCAATGCAGATTCCGAGAGAGTAGGTTGACAATCAAACAGTTAGCTATCATTGGGTAAACAATCGAATAGAAGTACGAATACCGTTAAAATATTTGTCAAGTGATTGTTGACTTCAGAAAGGTATACGACAGTATCTACAGGGATAGCCTATATAATATAATGAACGACTTTGGGTTTCCAGAAAAGTTAATAAAGCTAATAAAAATGTACATGGAAGAAATAAAATACAAGGTGAAAGTGGATAACGAGCTGTCGTAACTTTCTCAGGGGACACGAGTTTAAAACAAGGTGATTCGCTGCCTCCATAGTGTTGTTCGATGAATTCAATGAAAATGGTAAGGAAACTGCAAGTAAGTGAAGGTGGTATTTAAATAAATCAAAGCACATAAAAGGTTCTCGGATTCGAGAATAAGTCGATGACTTAGATATTATAGGCAAATTCTTAGAAGACTCAGAAAACGCAACCAGTCTTTCTGGTCAATGGAGCGAAAAAAATAAGTCTTTAAATTAACGACGATAAAATAATGGAACTGTTCGAAAATGATGAAGATCCCAGGGACTTAAAACAGTTAATGTATGAAAAAGTAGAAGACTTTAAGTATTTACATAGGTGCAACTCTAAGTACGAAAAATAACTGCCCAAGGAAATAAGTATTCGGATAAGTAAGGCAGAAAAAGCGTTTTTCACGTTGGCAAAATTCTTTAGATCCAAACTCCTCTTCAGAAAGACCAAAGTAAGACTAATAATAAAATAATAAGAGATAATATAATAATAAGTATAAATAATAAGACCAACCTTAATATACGGTTGCGTAGCATGGACAACGACCAAACAAACTGAGAGAAGGTTGAGGACTTTCGAAAACAAAATTTGGAGAAGAATATGTGGCCCCGTATACGATGAAGCAACCGGATAGTTGATGAAGAAGAAATAATAAGGAGCTATACGATATGGTTGGTGTAGCACCGGTGACTGGCTGTATATCAAAGAACAAAGACTACAATGGCTTGGACACATTATGAGAAGAGGGGGTAATAATATAGTTAAATCAGTAATGCGATGGAACCCACTTGGAAAGAGACCACAGGAAAGACCTAGGAAAAGGTGGATCGATGCAGTTGAAGAAGACCTAAGAAATATGGGAATAAACACGTGGAGAAAATTGGTGCAGTATAGGGATAGGTGGAAAAATATTAGAGGCAAAAACATTTTAGAGTTATAAAAGCCACAAGAAGAAGACTTTATATAATTGATTAGTAGTTCTATCCAGACAAAAGGTAGATTAATGACCATTATAACTATAAGAATATCCAACTCGTTTAGTTTTGTTTAAATTATTTAGGCGTATAACTGATTAATTGCTGCATCTATATATAAACTAACAAAGTATAACGTGCCTATATAAATATGTACAGTTATATCACGAACCTTATCATTATGATGAGTTTAATGAAATATAGGTACAATAATAATTAAATTTTCTCGTTAATAATTGAATTGAGACTACAATATTTCTCAGCGTTAAATATATAATTCTATATTAGAAAAATATTCTCGATATTTTACAGTAAGCCGGAAAAAATCCGGAAACTACCGGATTGATTGTCTAAAAAACTGTGCTTTTGTCTTTCGGTCGTATTTGTGTATTATGTTCATATAGCCAGTGCTCGAATTGGAGGGGTGCGCAGGGGAACGAAGCTCCTCTACTATTTTATAATATTTTGAGAGCACCCTTACGAATTTTTTTTTACAGTATACGAGTTACATAGTTTGAGGGATCGCTCATTTATTGAAAGCCTGAGAGTATCCCTTCTTCTATTTTTTCAATTCAAGTACTGCATATAGCTAATATAAATAGGTACTAAATATGAGTACAGTATACTTTAATAATACTGTAAAATATAATATTATAATCGTCTTTTATCCACGATTATCATGTTAAATCGGTTCTATTATTTTATTTGCGTATAGATAAAAAATGAAAAAAGAAAAAAGTAGCCTATTTCACGCGATATATAGTTTAAGATTTACATACAAACGTGATTATAATAAACGTCGTATGTGAGATCTTTTTTTCTTTCTAGTGTAATACTAACCTGATTAATATACTTCAGTAGCCAAAGGGTATCGACCCATTGTTAAAATATTCTATAGTCGAGGAATAGTAAACTTCATACATACAAAAGCAATATATTATACAAGCTTAAGAGGACGCTACACTCACGTTTGTTGTCTTTGTCTTACATACCCATAATATAGCAAATCTACGTAGGTACCTATACTGCATTCTTACTACAGTTTATTTATAATTAATATTAGGGTAAATTTATCTATTATCAAATTTGTAGAGGAGAACATAAATTATGCTCTAATGTGATTTTTTTTCTAATTATTATTTTTAAAACTATAGTTATATCATAGATTAATTACATGTAGTTAATTAATCTATGGTTATATGCATTAAAAAAAAAATGAGTTATTTAACTACCTACTTATAACTTGTTTAAAAAAAAAAACTTCACGCTAGTGCATAGTTTATGTTCTCCTTTACAAATTTGATAATAGGTAAATTTATTTTAATATTATTAATATTAATTATAAATAAACTGTAGTAAGAATACGGTACGTCGATTTGCTATGTTATGCGTATGTAAGACAGACAACAAACGCGTGTAGCGTCCTCTTAAGAGGATGTTACACCCGCATTTGTTGTCTCTGTCTATCTAACAGATAATATAGCAAAATCACATTACGCAGAATTGAAATTTTGGCATTTAGGTTAAATTTAGAGTATAAACACCTATTACAAAATATAAAGCGAGGATTATTTTCGAATGAACCTCATGAGAATTTTGTAAAATATCGTCTGACGAAAAAGTTAAAGCTATTTAAAAATATCAAAAACTAAAAATGCCGTAACTTTTTTTTCTGATAATATTTTACAAAAAGCCCATGAGGTTCACTCGAAATTATTTTTCTCGTTAAATTTGATAATAAGTGTTTAAGCTCTAAATCTAACCAAAATGCCATAATTTCAATTTTGCGTTGTATAATTTTATTATATTGCCAATTAGAGATGGACGGAGACAGAAAATGCGGGTATAGCATCCTCTTAAATGTTTATATCAATATTTTTTAGAGTGAATTTAAGTTCATATATTTAGTAGAAATGTTCATATTTTTAAGTACTAATTTAATGGGTTTTTATGGTCATATTTAGGGCCAACACTTGTATGCATTTGCATATTTTTATTGGTTGGCCAAAAAATAGCTAGTTTATACCAACATTTGTTTCATAACCTAACGATGCTGTATACGAAATTTTATTTTGCATATTTCTGCATATTATGGCATTTTTTAGTATTTAGTATATTTTTGCAGCATATTTATTATCTTAAAGACTCGGAAATCACAAAATATTAATTTGTTTTTCTCATATATTATTATTATGTCCTATGCGTAATTCAACTCATTTATAAAAATAGGTAAGGTGAGATTACTAATCTTAATCGCTAATCATTAGGGTCAATAATTATATGCCCGTAGATATAATCATCTAAATATAATATTATATTTTATCGTTAATATCCTAATCGTCAGTCATGGTTTATACTCGTGCGGTATGTTATTAAATCGATGGCTTTAAAATGCCCAAAGTAAAAACTTCTAACACTAGTCGTGTCTATAGTTAAATCTCTGAATTTGGAGAAATGATATTTTCTTCGGATGGGAATATATTATTTTATAAAATATGCGAGGTGAAGGTTACATGTCAAAAACGATTTACAGTTTTACAACATCTTAAAACATCTAAGCACTCACATGGTATTCAACGACTCGGCGCCAAACAACTTTTGCCTACTACATCAAAAATTAATTCTTTCAATAAAAATTTGTGCAAAACTTTATTAGCAGCCAATATACTCATAAATAAATGATGAAATACCCATTTTCGTTCATTTTTGGAAAAATATACACATAAAGGCATTCCATCAGTATCTTAGTTAAGAAGTACCTATGTCAACGAATGCTATGATGAGAAAATGGACGCCATAAAAAAGAAGTACTTGGTAAGAAAATCTGGATTTCAATTGATAAAACTACTGATACGCACAATCTCGATTTATTGTAAACGTAATTATTGTTATTTTAAATGTCAAAGAATCAGGTAAAATATTTTTAATTTTGTTCGGTGTTCTCACAAAAACAAACCACTCTATGATATGTCAAATTTTTAATAAAGCTCTTTTTACATTATGGCGTAATGAAATCTGACATTCTGATGTCGGTACTTTGGTTTTTAAGCGATGCTTATATGGTCAAGGCAGCTAATTGTTTACGAGCTTTTTATCCAAAAATGGTCCACGTTACTTGTGTGACCCATGGGCTACATCGGGTGGCAGAAAAAATTTCGTGGATAATTTCCAAAAATTAACGAACTTATCTCAAACACAAGAAAAATATTTTTAAAAGCGCCAAATCGTATTGATTTGTTTAAAACTGAGGCTTTAGGTATTTTATTTCCTCCAACGCCTATATTAATAAGATGGAGTACACGGATTTTTGTTTCAATGTATTATTGCGAAAATATAAAAGCTATTTGAAATGAAATACATAAATTGAATCCAAAGATGCCCTTTCAATAGACAAAGTTCAAAAATGTATTTCTAAAAATCAAGTTTAAGCAAATTTAACTTTTATTCATTCAAACTATGGATTTTTATCGAATATCATGACATCTTTAGAAAGCAAGAATGTTTTACTCAATTAAACTAATAGAAATTACGCGAATTTAAATATGTAAAATTAGTGGTACAAATAGCACTGATATTAACAAAAAATTTAAAGATGTTTTTAAAGTCTAAAGTATTATCCGGGTGATGTGTCCACGTTAGAAGGTATTCAAGAAGATTTGACAAGCGACGATTTGTTGCAATATAAATACGCACTTACTACATCCGTTGATGTAGGACATTCTTTTTCACGCTACAAAATTTTGTTAATGGACAATCGACACTAAATCCTATTTGAAAACTTATCCAAATCATTAATTGTTCGATGCATAAACATTGGGTAAGAATTAAAATGTTTATCATTTGATTAATGTTTTTGTTTAACTTAATATTTATTAATTATTATTTTATTAATAATATTATACATTTTTGTTTGGTTTCTAAATGAAAAGAATACCACATATTTTTGTAAATCATCGACAATAATAATTGTATTATGGTGTAATATATAAAAAAATAAATCATTTAATTAAAAATAGAATATTACTTGCAATAATATTTTTTTAGAGCATATTTTGAGGGTATATTTTGGTCATTTTTAGGGCATAACTGCATACATACTTTATATATTTTTAGGGCATATAATTGTTGGTCCTAGTCATATATAATATCCTAATTCTAATTATGTTGTATTATGTTTTATCAAATAAAACGTAGACAATAATAATAAAAATAATAAAAATATATATATATATAATAAACGTACGCTATAGTCTCTATCCGCTCGCGCACTCGGTAAAACGTGTGCAAACTTTTCAAATCTGTACATTTCTTCTCCAAATGGTTAAGGTGGTTTTTGGGTTAGGTGTGTATTTATGTCTATGTATGAATATGTTTGTGTGTGCGTAAGTGTACGTGACAGTTGGTAATGTCTCTCAGTGGGTTCAGATGCAATTTCGTCCGGAATAACAAAATATGGGAATATTGTAAACAACAAAGTTCACTATCTGTCTCTATACTATTTACACATATATCTAAGCCGAAAGGGTACATGATAATATGTTATGTTTTTCTGTGTATTTACTTTGGGATTTTTTTCATTTTTTTTTTTTTTTTTTTTTTTCGTTTTTCATTGGTTTGTAACCTTCAAACGCTAGCAATTTCACGTTTCTCCCGCAGAAAGCGTGTAGCAATAATCATTATTGCCAACTCGACAGAACGATATTCTATTCGGGGAAAATCAGATTTGAAATGTTCTCCTTTCTCGGGATATTTGCAAACTTTTTTTAACGGATACAAAACATTTATTTTCTACCTTGTATCCGTCCGCCTGTCCTATTGATTCGTTCGTATACATAGATAGTGTTACAAAGATGCTGGAGACATTTTTGATTTGAAATTTGACCGTTCTTACAATTTGTTAGTCATTGATAATACGGAAATTTAAAACAGAAAATCTAGCATTCTCGAATAATATGTGTTTCGTAACATTCATCAGGCTGTCCGTTGCCGTGGTTACCAATAACAGTATTTACAATTTGAAGTCGTTATAATAAATATCATTATTATACAAATATGTGTAGGACCTATATGCGATTTGCCATATATTTTTTGTGATTGTATTTTTATTATTTGTAAAAAGTTATAAATAAAAATATGTATTTTTATAAAATAAATAATTTAAAAAAAAAACTCGTCTTTAGAAAATATATACCATAAGTAAAAACAAAAATTAGTAAGTTTGCATAATTAATTCATATAAAGAATAATATACCTACACAGACAGTTAAAATTGATTGTACATCCACATACTATGTATACGTAATACGTATATAAAAAATGTTTTTAATAAAATATTTATATTTTTAAAAAGTATTCCCATTATTATATTTTGGAATTCAAAACATATTTTATTTATAATATCAATATTTTCAAAATATATTTTAGTACAATTATTACACTATTATATATTAAAGTATAAGAATATAAAAATCAACCTACGATTTAATCTCACTACTCTCAGAGCATCATGTGCACGTCTTACTCACTCGACCACTGCTTAAATTTTAGTTATATTTAGGTAGTTATAATAATTGAAATTAACATATTTTTAAATGTTTCGTTGGATATGGATAAACAAAATTTTACACGCTATGTTTTTAAAATATATACAATTTATTTGAATTTAAATATTTGTAGTCTTAATATTTTCTAAATGATATACCAATACTTTAAATTAAAATATCAATGAAAACGTTTCCAGTATGTTGTATGGAAAAGATGCATGTAAATATGCAATAATACAGTAGTTGGGTGTCCATTACCAAGTATACTTACATTTTTCATAGAATATAAAATTAATCTAACTTATAATAAAAGGATTTATTTTAATTATTTATAATTAAATATTGCACGAAAAGAACAATTTGCATGCATTCAAAGTCTTTATAACTCGAGTTAAATTTTTGTACAGAATCAGTATTTGAAACATTTTACATGAATTTTACCACATAAAAATGAACTACATCATAATATTTTTTTTTTCAAAAATCAAAAAAGAAATATACGCATGACTCAACCACATTCCAATGTCTTGTTTTAAATTTTTATTCACTACTTTCAGCCCTAAATTTAGTAGTTTTATAAATTTGTTTCAGTTTATAATATAATAATATTAAAATTTAAAACTAAACGTAATTTTGTTAACTAGTTAATATTCTTCATCGATATTTGTATTCAATTAAATTCTGAACAGAAATATTGTAATTGAAATATCGACTGTAAAGTATTATTTATGTCTTGAGTTCAGTTCAAGTATTATTTATTTTTAGTTAGAGTGAAATTCGAACTTAATTATTTTTCGATACCAGTGCAGTTTGAACAAAACATTTATTTGCTCAAATGAAATACAACCATGTTAGAGAAGAAAAAAAATTCAACTGGGCTCTCTCCACAATTTCAACCTTAGTGAATAATTCTTCACCGACCTTTTGAACCTAAACCTATTCGTGAATAATCTAAATATTTAATATTTTTCTAAAAAATTAGAACTGAGAGTTAGACCTGAAAATATAGTTTTTATATAAAGTTGAAGCTAAAACTCAATATATCTTAAGATCCCAACCCCTCATATCACATTACATAATATATTATATTATAGAGATTATAGGTTAAATTTGTATACAAATAGTATACATTTATATACATGTATATATAATATATATACATGAAAAAAAAATGAACTGCCTTGACACTTCAAGTCAAAATTGGTAGTCATATAATTGTGTACATTTATGTAGCATAAAATATAATAGGTAGATTTGTTTAAAAAATCTAAATAGAAAAATATTAGATTTTGTATATTTGCATTTTTATAGAAGTATTTATAGAAAATATTTTAAATAACCTCTTTTTTTATAGAATTACTAGTATTTATATTCTAATAAGTTTCTTCCTAGATCTTATTTCATATAAACATTTTATAACATGGTATGTCTCTACACGAAATTTTAACAAATTAAAAACCAACCTACGCAAAATGTGTCCTTCATTTTTTTCCCAACACTATTTAATTCCCAGTCTGCTGTATCTACGGTTTTTTCCTTGTTTAATGGTGAAGTTTAATTTTTGGTATCGTAGAATCCTAGTGACTTGTATTAATACATTCAAACGATTATATGAACAACTCAAAAAGAAAACATGATATTCATATTTCAAATAAATTCATAATATGCATATTTAAGATCTCAAATGTAGCTCGTTAATTATTTATCATCATTCGGAGTGTCTTTTATGCTATTTTTTTTATTTTTTTTTTGGAAAATGGTGTTTAAAAGAAAAATCTGTGATATCGTATTTGGTTTAATCGGAATAATGCAATTAATTTTAATCAGTTATTATGGAAATAATTGTGTAACTTAATATTACTTGATTACCGCTGTTCATGTGTTGAAATTCTAGTAATATACCCCTAACAGTAATGATTTTGCATATGATTTTCCAGGACGTCCGTGATTTTCTGTAACTTAATTTTCCTACCTTCGGCGTTGGGCCGTATTGTCTGTCGTACCATAGCTACCATTGGTAGTCCAGGTTTCAAACGAGTGATATGATGGTTGTCAGGCGATTAAATAATTTGATTGTCGGTACGAACTACTGGAAGTAAATTCGTAAATCTGAGGAAATTTTATTCAGGAATCTCAAGTTAACAGAAATGCAGTTTTATAAATATAGAAGTGATACCTATATATTATATATATTAATATCGATATCTCTATATGTATAAGAGGAATAAACGGTATGAATTTGTTTTTATTCTAAAATATTAATTTGAAATTAAAATCGTATGATCCTAATGACTAATGTTTTTCTTTAAAATTAGATTTGGTGTAATTTTTTTTTTTTGAAGTTCAAACTCTACTTGAGTAGAGTTGTCTAACTAACCTAAAGATTTTAAATACGTTCGTTTTCATGGGAAACAAAAATAAAAAATTAATTTTTTGATTTTCATTGTAAACGTTGATTTATTTTGTTCTGTATAACATACAGAAAATTTAGTATCGCACAATATTCTTAACTAAGTTCTCCTTTGTGGTTTTTGAAAATCTATTAAAGAAAAGTAATTGTAATTTCAATATCTACTTTTTTATAACCCAACTTTTTCATAAAAATCATTTTTTTAAATTTTCAAATTGCAATTTTTGGTACTGCCTACTCGTATATATTTTATGATGTTTGAAAAAAAATGAAAATGTATGTATAAAATATATATTAAAATCTTTTTACTGTTAACCGTTAAGATAATTAACTGAGATGCATTTCTTATCAATGTCTATATTATTCCATATCAGGTTACTCGATGTATAGTATGTATACATAACTATCGTGAATACTACCTTGCGCTTTCAGTTTAATATTTTTGCAAAACTGATTTTTGTAATGAAATTATACATACTTATGAAATATATTCTAAAAACTTGAACTTTTCTTTTAGTTCATTAAATGGGGTTGATATTTTATAACAAAAGTAAAATATATGAAGATAAAGTTCCAGAATTCTATAATGAATCAGTGTAAATTGATAAAAATAAATAAATACAAAAACAATCATAACGAGCAAGATGATTCAATATGGTACGAAGTTTAACCAACGCATTGATTTAAAACCACAATACTTTTATTATTTTATTTTGACATGGCATATTATTTATTTATATATTTATTTAGCCGTCAATTTTAGTTGAAAATATATAACAGTATTTTTATTTTAAAGTGGCAAACCCGTACAATTATTTAAATTTTCAAATTATATTCGCCTATTAATCACGTGTGGTGCAGAAAAGTTACAAATGTAACGAACTATTCTGTCATACGGTCTATTTTCTCGAAATATTAGTGCCAGGAAGCACTTTGCACCTTGAGTAGGAAAATTGTGACGGATATATTGAATTTGAAAATAATGATAAATTATTTTTTTCCGCAAAAAAATTCTGAGCTTATTATATATATACACAATAATATTATGTATTATAATGTACAAAAAAGTTGAAAAAGTACAAAAAAATTATTTGATAGCAAAAGGATTCGAACCGAGACCCCGCGCATGACATAAGAGTCAGCTTACACTAGACTACGTAGAACTATTGTAAAATATAAAAAAAATATCTCTTAAAAGAATTATTAAAAGTCGTTAAATATTAATTTTATATTACTTTGAAACCAAGACAGACCGCCAAATTCTGAATTCACCATTATTTTTTTGATCAAAAAGTACGTATTATAAAAAAAAAAAAAAAAAAATAATGCTAAAAAATTAATTTTTATGTAAAGTATCTTTTATGAATAAAATAATTTAAAATTGAAAATTGCTATTAGAAACCCAAAAATGAATAAACATTTTCAACAAAAAAATTTCTTTCATAATGTAAATACGTTTTTGGTATAAATGTCAAATTTATATATCCATTTTTTCCTTGAAATTCGAACACATTTCAAACCAAAATAATACATATTATTGACAAAAATGAAATAGCTATTAAAAAATATTTTTAAAAACTTTTGTTTGTAGCTAGAATGGCATATTTTTAAAACTGTATAAAATTTTCTGGTCTTATAAAGTAAAATTAAGCTTATTATGAATTAAATTAAAATTAATTAAATTAATTAAATTTAATTAAATTAAATTTCCATATTGCTACAAATAGTCTAAAAATAGGTAAACACCTTAAAAAAAAATTATTGGTATTAAGTTTTTACATATATTCGTTTGTGGCGAAAACTGCATGGGTCAATCAATATTTTAGGAGTTATAAAGAATTTTACCACAATCGTGTTTTCCGATTTTTATTCTAATTTTTTGTTATTTTTTTTCTTATGCGTTTATCAAAAAATTAAAAAATATACAAAATAATAAAAAAATAAAAAATATAATTATAAATAGATTATATAAAATAACCCCTTTAAAGTACCAACTAGATGCAATTTTCTACCGGGTACTGGGTAGGTATGTAAAGATCGGAGTACTTCTTCTGGTAGAAATTTTGCACACAGACATAAGAAATAAAAACACATTATAGCTTCGCTCACAATCTAAAATAATAATATATCAATTTTAAATTAAAAAAATATATATACCTGAATATAGATATAGAGGAAAATATATTTTAAAAGCATTTTGATTACATTATGACCATTAAATTACAATAAAATTACACTCTAATATTGCATTTTATCGTGTTATAATATTATGTACGTGCATTTGGGAATTATATTTTATTATAGAGATTTATAAAAATAACCGTTTACATAATGATAAACAACGAAACTAATTTTGGTGAACCGAATTGAATACTGCAATTCGAATAGTTTTGCTATTTTACTGTAATAGTTGAAATGTTTATAGGTTTAAATGCGTACATTTGCGTACGATGACGGTTAAATTCACACTACAGATGAACGTGCATATTCTACGATGAACTTCCGATGTTTTATAGGTCACTTTTATACGCAGTATACCTAAATTATCTCGATGTGGTCTCGTTGACCGCACAGAATTGAAAACTAGTAAGCTATATTGAGAAACATTGATGGGTGACCGATAATTTGAAATGGTTGATGGATACAAATATACAACTATGTCTCCGAAAAAAAAGAAATAGGTTCGATATTAAATAGCTATTATATTAATTTTTAGAATTAACGCTCTCTTTGATGTTCTTATAGCTGATCAATCTTTGCTGATTATGAACCAAGAATTTTTTAATAATCTGTGGCGACGAATTCGTAAAAATTGGATAAATATAATTTAATTTTCCTACAAGTTAATTTTCAAAATTTGCAATACAATTACATTAACTTAAATACAAATAAAGAGGTAATATATCACTTGAACATTTAACAAACCTTATAGTGTTGTTTTATAGTTAATTTATGTAACCCGGCATGCGTTTGTATTAGGTACTTGACGATAAATATTTTGGACGTCCGGGTAGTGATTATCACTAATCACATACCAAATATTGACGGGGGACTGAAGCCAAAATCAAAATGCACAATTATTTTTGCGTACCGAAAAATATATGTATTTAAATAATCAAAACTATTGAGGTTTAAATAATGTTATTTTTACTAAAAATTAGAAATAAACATTGATTTTATTACCAAGTTATACGAACGACGTCGAAGGTAATAAGTTTTATATATAGGCCCATATCCAGAAAATCGGTCATTAGGATTCGTCGTTGACTAAGCTCAAGAACATTGCAATCAATGGATAATGTGCGTTTTAGGGCTAATGTATATGACATAATAACGTGTACAATGTATATAGTATGCCATGAAGGAGTATCTCTATTTAAATTGTAAATTATTATTATTGATTTTATAGGTTGCTGACACTAAAACTATAAAATAAGTTAATAGCTTTTCCGATCGTTAGTTATTACAACCATTTCAGATATCGAAACATTTTAAATTTAATTATGCTAAACTAAAAAGTGTACAGTAATTTTCTACTCAAGTGAAAAAATTGTCAGAACGTAAATTTGAAATTTGGGAAACAAATGACACTAATATATTAAATTCAGTGATTCTACATAGGTTTACGGTTTGGGATGGTTAAGAGACCGCAACACCAACATAAAATTTACCTAAAAATGGGAAAAATTACGGAACTGTAGAATGATAAATTTAAATTCTGAAAACTATTTTGAATTCATAAATTTGTCTTCATAGTATCATAGGGGTTTTATTTTGCTGTGTTATTATTAAAAATCGAACATTTTAAACATTGATTACTTTTTATTCAATAATGAGTAAAAAAAATCTTCCATTGATCCCTAGAATACAGGCTAGTAAATTAAAACATATTTTCGCATTTTAAGTCCGACATTTCAAAGTTCCGTAATTGGTTTACCTTTATAGGACTAGGTGGAAATATCGTGATTACAAAACAATAAAAAGTAGTATGGGACTATTAATAGATTAATTTTAAAATTTACTTAAATATTTCTAAATTATTAAATTATCACTTTTCCTAAAATTTCTTAAAACTTACCTAAACAGCCTCTTTAAACTTGCTTCTTAAAAGTACATGATACCCGTATTATATACTTTCTCTATCTAACCAATTGATACTTATTATAATATACGAAATTAACGTTCAGCATTTCAATCACAACATTGTCATTTTTAATAGGTATTAAAATAAATGGACTTATTACCAAATTGAAAGACAAGACCATTATCCTTATGGTAGCCTTATTTATTGTTCAGTATTTTAATTTAAAAGATAAACATGTCTATTTTAATTAATATAATTTTAAAACAGTTTCATCTTTTTAGAAAATTCTAAATTTTTACCCATTTAGCAATAGGTCAATTCACTATAATATAAAACTCATAGAGTTGTGACGAAAATTCTAAACGTAAATTTTGTATATTATCGATTATTTAGACGGAGAGAGTAAATGCGGGTATCACGTCCTTTTAAGTGGCGTCAATGGATAAAGATAATTTTCTTTGATCAATTACCATGGCGCCGATGATTGCTAACGTCCGCACTTCTGGAAGCTTCATAAAAACTCGAAATCTAATTAAAAAAAAAAAAATAAAAAAAAATGGTTGGTATTTCAAATGCTTAGATTAACAACTAACGATATATAACACAATTTTATCGTTACAATATTTAAGATACTTATGTATGAAACATTTGAAAATTTCAGTGTCGCCAACCTCATAAAACCACAATGTCCGGTAATTCGAATCGTGGGCGTACTATATGGGACATTCAGTGGACTACAATTTTGTTCACCGTGGATATAGTGTACAGTACGGTGCAACCATAGCGTAATATAGAGGAACTCTTTTAACTGTTGATACGTGTTTAAAGTTGTCATGAGTAAGATGTTGGTTTTTACAGTTTTACCATATGGGCGACAAATTATATTATGTTGAAATAACATGTTTTGCCAACTTGTTTAATCTAGTGCAAAATTCACTATCATGACAATATTTAAAAATATCCCGTCACTTTTCAATTGAATTATTTATCGTGGTTTTGTGTTATATATTATTATATTAATACTAATAATATATATTTCTTTTAATAGAGTAATAAACGTTATGAATAATTATTATCTATCATAAAACAATTAACCAGTGCATACCACCACAATATATTCCGCAACATTAAACATTTTAATCATGGTCAAACTGCTTTTAGGGACGCTTCGTGTGTTATTAACTATTTCACGGAACGTTTTTACTATATGGGTGCAACACTGTTGCCAACGCCAAGGCACTACGGTCAGCGGCTATTTGTGTTTGTACCACTGGCACCGGTGTTGACTCTCGTCTAATCCGCGACCAGACCGTTACCAACACCCCCCTCCCCCTATCAATCGCCCGTCGACCACGATAAACGCGGTCGGCACCGAATTCATAGACTCTGTCGAGCGCATTATCCGCAGCGCTACCGGCTGTAGGGGGCAAGGGTATAATACTGGGCGGTTGTGGAGAAGAGGCACCGGTGTTAACTAACGTCCGGGTTCTCGGTCGGGTCGCGTTTGTTTAATGTGCCCCATAAACCAAACGGACCGACTAGGCGCGTCCAAGTACCCGCCTATATATATATATATATATATATAATGTTCATCTCCATCGCTTCGCAATATATATTCGACTGGGCTGAAGAAAATGCACTCTGCTCTGAGTCGTGTACACCGCCAGGACTCGACGGGACCAGGACGACTGCAGGTCCGAGACGAGATTTATATTCGGCCATGCGAACGACGAAAACCAGACGAGGTCTTGTATATTATAAAAACTCGAAGAGAGAGAAATACGACATAAATGATCCACATCTCCGGGGTATCTCCTCGACATTACATTATTACGGTATTATCACATTACGGGAACGGAAATTATTATGAAGAACGATTGGTGGGGGTGGGATATCAACAGATTTTATCGGTTTCTGTCCTAAAACATGTTTAATAACTATAGATACGGTTTCAGATATGCAATTTGATTTTTTGTACAATTATAATATGTGTTATTATAATATCGATAATATTCATCATCTTATCATATTGTCATCGTGGAAAAAAACGTGGTTTTTATTTTACGTCAACCATAAAATCTATATAATTTTTTGTAAACAAAATGTAATATAACATTTTGATCTTGGAACATATTATATCAAACGACGGGAAAATCGGCGATAAAATATTTTACCAATTTTTCCAACAACTGCAGGTTTCTATTTTTATATTCTAGAAAAGCTAAGAATGATTAAATTTAAAAAAAAAATGTATTTGAATAATATTTATTTATATTTTAATTGTTTGTAAATTATTGACCGTACCAATAAGTCGTTTTCCGTCATTTTTCCGAGTAGGTTGTTCAATTCTCGTAACCGTCCCCGTTAGGGCAAATCTATTATCGTTTGATTGAATACCTACCATTGCTATTGATTATACCTTATTCTCTAAGTTGAAAAATCGATACAAAAAATGACGTAAACATAATAACTTATCCCAATTATCCCCAGTTCGGAGTTCTATCATTTTTGATCCATAAAAAATTTGGAACAACATAAAAAGTACAAAATTAATAGAACTTGTAAACTTAATGTATATAATTGAACATTCAAGTGAAGACGGTATTTAAATCTTAATATTTTTGTTGAACACTTTGCTCGTGTTTATATTGATTCTACACCTATACATTCCATTTTTATTCTGCCTTATTATTTATCTACTCTTACTAGACGTATAAACTTTTATTTATTTTCTTGCTCCATCTCTATATCTGATATTTTTAAATCCTTAAATTCGATTAACACTAAATTGGCTGCTGGCCCTGATTTTATCCCTAATATATTTTTTACAGTATTGTAAATTTGTACCTGCACTCTTTCCCTCCATTATCTATTTAACTGTTTTCTTTCTGCCATTGTGTTTCCTGAATTTTGGAAATTTAGTTTAAATTCTCCCATTCACAAATGCTCTGATCATTTTAATATAGTTAATTATCGTCCAATTTCTAAGGCTGGATATGAACAATTTAAAAGCTAAGTTAAGATAAAAAGGTAATTTAATGTAAAATAAATTACTTAATGTGTCACTTTGTTTTTAAATTAACTTTTAACTTAATTAGTTATTTTTTGAAAAATTACATGTTAACTTCAAATTAACTTTATTCTATCTTAATAATGGTAATTTTTTTCCGAAAAAACAATGATAATTTCATGGATGAAGTTTTTACTTTTTAATATAGGAAATGGTACTCATTTTAATATTTAGAAACATTATTATTTTTACTTTAGATACAAGTAAATAGTATTACAAGGAAAATATAGTTTTACTGCGATTCGTTACTTTTATTATAGTCACATTATTTTTATGATATTTAGATGTAATTTTATATTATGGTTTGAAAAATTTGCAATCATGATAAACCAACGTTAAGGCGGGTACACAAGGACATAAGGGAAAATGCAGTGTTTCGTATTAATATTAGTGTGAATAAACTATTTAATTTAATATCGGAGAGGTATTTTTTAATTTTGTTGTTGTTAATTAGAAAGTTTTATCTTTTAACTTATAATGTTAATAAAAAAAATATTAGTAACTTTTAATTTAACTAAACTTGATTTTTAAACCAATTTAACTTAACGAATTAAAGAAATTCGTTAATTTTTTCAGCTGTGCCTTGTTTTTTAATTTCCTTAATTCTTAATATATTAGATGATCTGATATCCAAGCATAATATTTCCACTTTTAATTCTAAAATAATCAATGAAAATCTTGAATTTAGAAATTAAAAATCTACAGCTACTAATTTAATAGTGTTTACGCGATATCTAAATGATGCTTTTTTAATGGTGACTATGTCGACGTAATCTTCACAAATTTCTCTAAAGCCTTTGGTAGTGACAGTCATACTGTTCTATAACTCATATTAAGACCATTTGTTAACTTTAACTCACTTTTAAAATGGATTTCGTCTTATTTCTCTCATCTTTCAATACTAGTCAAATATAAAATAAATATTTATCTAAATTTTCTCAAAATTATGGTGTACTTCAAGGATCCCATTTGTTACATATAGTTTTGTTTTATTTACAGTAATGATATTTCGTTTTCATGTTCAAAAATGATGCTATTCGCTGATGATCTTAAAATTGTTCGAATAGTGAAATTTTCTGAATATGCTCCCCTTCTTCAATCTGATATAAATGTTCTCGTAAAATGGTGTGACCTAAATGATCTTTCTTAGAACGAATAAAAATGTAAATTTATGGTTTTCCCGTCATAATATTTATTTTATCTACAACATAAATAATTTTCATTTGTAACAAGTTTTCAATATTAATAATCTTGAGGTCTTTTTTGATAGTAAATTAATTTAAAATTAAGTATTTATAACTGTTTGGTTTTATAACATTATTGTGATTATTTTAATAACTTAAATGCATTACTACTCACTATTGCTCCTCAAATTAGATCTATTATAGAATATTGTTTTAACATTTGGTCTTCTCATCTTCAAAAACACAATCTATCGTTCGAATCTATTCATAATAAATTTTAAGGATTTCTTTCTTATCATTGTAGTATTCCTCGTACCCCTCATAAGTCTTATCGTCAAATTTTAACATTTCTTTCTCTTGATTCTCTTGAGTTGCATAGAATAAAATTTGATTTTATCCTTTTATACAATATCCTTCATAACAATATTGATTGTCCTAAATTCCTTTATCGCTTGTATTTTTAGTTCTTCAGCGATCAACTAGATTATACACCTCTTTCTATGTTCCTATTCAACGCACCAACTACGCAATAAACAGTTAGTATACCATATTATCTACCTTTATAGTAAATATGATGTTATTTTTTTAACTCTTAATTCGTTTTCATCTTTTAAACAACAATTAAATATTATTTTATATAATAATTAATAATTAAAAGAAAACTGACATGGACACCATGCCACAAAAACTACTCAATTTTAATTATACTACAACCCAATTTAATTACTTATTTATTGATCTCACTGAAATTTGATTAAATACTAACTTATTTTCAAATCAATCTGGTCTGATAAATTAAAATGTATACCGATATGCTAGATTCCCTGCTGTGAATGTGGAGACAGTGTCCTGATTCCTGTATACAAGAACATTCCATCCTCCCTTCTTTTTATCACAAATTAATCACTCGAGCAAATATGCATTTAGTTTTTTGAACTTTCAACTTCCTCGATGTATCTTTCTTCTCTCATAATGCTCCCATTGACTCTCATACTACCCACCTGACGCAGTAGATGAGCTAACACTAAACTATTCTTTCTGTTCGTTAATTATCTGTGGTGACTTCAATCTCCCTCACATCACTTTGTCTAATAATACAAATGGTCTTTGCTATTATTCTTTTACCGGTTCGCAATCGATCTTGTTTCTGAGGTTTTTTATTTAATTTTATTGCCAATACATAATAAGACAAATAAAAAACAATTTATATGAGCACCCATATAATTAGATATTTATAATTGCACAATGCATATGTACCTCACAACAACTACACAATAATTTTATATAGCGCCCGTATTAATAGTTGATTACAATATTACACATCGAAAATATTTAAAAACTGAAATATTTAATTATAAACCGAACCAGCTTTAATGTCATTTTGAAAATAATTAGCCTACGTGACGCACATTTTCTGTTATTTATGATTTTTAGTTATTATATAGTTATTGTTGTTATAGTTATATATTATATAGTTGTTATTTTGAAAATTAATAATTTTTACTTTGAAGTAAGTAATTATTTAAAATTAGGACGATGTCGTACCTATACAAATGTTGGTACATTTTTGTTATCGCCCCGACAGTCTTCGATTTTCTGTGATGTAACGGAGGGTAACGATCGCTCCATACGCAAAAAATCTATTTATTCAGTCTAGTTTTATCTGAATTGTTTTATAAAATCTAGTGTAATTCAGTCCAGTCCAGACTGATTCGGTCCGGTCCGGTCCAGTCTTAGTTTTATGTATTTAAATTCGGTCCGGTCTCGGTATTTAGTTAATTGGAAAAATAAACGGTGCGGTTCAGTCCGATCATTGACCATTTTATCGGTCTGGTTTGGTCCTGGTCGAAACATATTCGAGTAATTGTTCATATCTGTTTAGTTCTGATCTATTATTAATATTTTTTTTAGTAAACTCTAATTATTTCCTAATGATATCAGATATATTTAGTTATTTCAGTAGATAATTTCCTCATATCCTATTTGATACAAATGGGTTGTTCTGATTGTACCTTATACATGATTTATTCTTTGATATTTTTTTTATTTATACACATTATAATATAATATTCTTTATTACATTTTCTATCCACGTTCCACCATTATTCTACGTATATTTCTGAGTTTTTATTCTTTAACCTAATATAAAAATTCACGCTGGTCACGTCCAAAAAAAATTTAGTTTGGTATCAATGATTATTATTATTGTATTGGAATTAGTTTGATCATGATGTATTAAAAATAATTAGAAAAAGTCTTTAAATTTAAATTAAGGATCATAAAGATAATAATTCTTGACTAAAATAAATTCATATTTTTTGATATAAATATTACAATCCAATCACTACTTTCTTAATTACAATAATATATTCAAAGGAATATTAATAAATAAAATATTATAAAGTGAACAGTACATATTTTTTATGATCGTAAATAAATTATCGATATTTAAAATATGCCATAATAATAATTACATAACATGAATATTAATATTTTGCAATCATATCAGTACAATATGATGTTTACTGTAAATTAAATGGTGATTTTTAGAAAAATGTATTATATAGCAGACCGGATTTATTATATATTTCTATTATTTCTGTACTGATAATTTATAGTTTATGATAGATTTAATGGTTGATATTTTATATGATTTAAACAATTTACTTATTTTTCTATTTATTTATAAAAATACCAATTAATTTCACTTTTAGCTCAAGATGTATGTTTTAGATATGCTAATAAGGTGGATTATAAATACTTTACAATATTTTTATTCAAAAACACAGTAAAATGATTATTATATGTGACCATTCGATACTAATCAGTGGCTCAAAATAAATAGTAGTATTGGGGTATTCCATTCAAAGTTGTGGCTATGATGTTTAGGCAACTGGCATAAAATTAATTATTTATTATTAATCAATTATGCAAGAAAAAACTAATATTTATTTTTATTTAAATATATTGCAAGTCATATATTGACAAAAAATATAAGGGAATAAATATTTACTTAGAAATGTATCTCACTTAATGTACCACTTTATTTAGATGAGTTTATATAATTTAAAATCGTTTTATTAGTTTGGAAAACAGATTTAACTGATCTTAAACTAAGGATATCAAATTAACAGAAATGAGAAATTATTAGTACATTTATAAATCATATTAGCTTTTTTTTATAAAATACTATTTAATTACCATAACCAATTGTATAGTTCATATTAAATTGTAAAAAAAAATGTTTTACTATCAGTATTAATACGAACTTAATAAATACATTTTGAATTTATACATACTTATTACGTCTTATAAAGTGTATTTATTTTTAAGATTTTTATTTTATATTTTATTTTTTTTTTTTTTTTAAAGGATGACAAATTTACAAATTTCAAAGATAAAAAAATCGAGAGTAGACCATTCACATCTATTTTGACCATTGAATGTAATAATATTATATCTTATTGATGGATTATCTTGAACATTTTCTAGTAGAAAAGTGATCACTGCTGTTACTGGTTGGAATGAGATATTTTATATTCACAAGCATATACACCTTTTTGAATGTGTTGATGAATAAATAAATATACGTCTTGTATTGACTCTTGACATACCATAAAAGAAAAAAAAGATAAATTATTTTAGTTTGAATTTTATACATAAAATAACAAAATAATGAGAACCATGTATTTTTCATTGTTTTTGTTATCATGTTAAAAATAATTCATTTTCATTAATCATAGATATAATAATATGGTATAGAGCATATAGTCAATAATAATCTTTATAATTTTAATTCTCAAATTATTAATATTAAAAAAATCTTAGTGAAAGTGTATAATAAGTGCAATTGCTATGTTAAAAAATTTGGAATACTTTAGTATATGAATAATAAACAGAATCCAAAGAAAATACAAAATAAATATTCTACAAAATAATAAATATAATGAAATTATTACCAAAGAATACTAACTGACCATTAACACATATTATATTATAAATATTATCTGTGATAATTAAAAATGATTCATTTATTATACCGTTAGTTATAATGCGATCATACCCATTATATTATGAGAAATTAATAAAAATACCTAGTTATCATTATTTTGTCATATTATGTATAAAATCTAAACTAAAATAATTTGACTTTCTATTCCTTGGTATTTTTTTTGTTATTACCAAAGAAAATATGTGTTTATGGAATAAACAAAAACAATCCCTTCCAGTGAACTGATAGGAAACATGTAAAATTTCGATCATCGTGTTTTGTCAATTCTAAGTGTGATGTGGTGTTTTACGATCGTCTGAAAAAAAAAATAGGGGAGGAAAAATAATATATTTATTGATTCGTTATTATAATATCTGTATATACGAGTATAGGTACCACGAAAAGAGGAAAAAAAATAATAATTGACTGTAATACTGCGGGCGTGGAGAGCGTTTCGATAAAAACATTCGCGGTGGCGGGAGCGGTGTATACGTAGGTTTTTTCTCGTATATTTACATGTGTATTTGTTCGTGTTTACCGCGGTTGTTGGCGAAACGACTTACAAAACAACATTATTTAACCGTCTATAATTTAAAAGTTACATTGGAAATCGAAACTTTAAGTGAACGTTCGGGTATACCGCCGGAAAGCTGGCACTTTTTTTCCGGTCTCGGCGACCGGACCCGCGTGCGTACGTGAAAACTACTATACGATACCAAAAAGCACGTCCGTTTTGGCAGTACTTCCGAATCGATAAGTCTCTGATTCTACACACAGCCCACTAGTCCGCCAAAGGCCGTGTACGAGGCTTGCCACCGCACGTACCAGCCAGCCGGTCCAGATTGTTTAGTTGAAAAACACTGTGATAACAATAATAATGGTTTATAATAAAAACCCGTGTTAAAAAAAGATAATAATAATAAAACCTGTTTTTGGTATTTTTGGAAACCGGTAAAACCGACTGACGGTTTGAGAATTCATCCGATAACTAAGGCTTTTATTTCCGAAAAGCTGAAAATAACGTATCGGGTTATTCGCAGTATTCAAAGTACCTAATGATTTGTATTGACATTTCAATAGTTTACATACCTAGTCAGAACTAGTGTATCAATTAAAATACCAGTTATTCGGTTCGCTAAATTTACTACAGGATCGGTATTGCCGATTATGTCGATGTTTTCGGAAATTAGTGTTAGTTCGATAATATTACGGAGTTTTCGGTAACTGTAACGAATTATTATTTCTTTTCAGTTATTATTGAACGCAATGTTTTATACTCTGATAGTAATACACGCATATTATTACTTACTAATTCATTCATAATAATGATCATTATTCGGCAATTACCAAAAGTTTGAAAATTAATTTAAATTTAATTTTAATAATTAAATAAGTAGAAAAATCAACACAAACTTTTCTTTAGATATTTATTTTTTGCGACTTTTACTACAATACCAACTTACAAGTTTCATGTTACACATTTTTTAGGAGAGGCAAAAACTAAATAATTTAGTTCTGAAAAAAAATCATCCAATTATTTTCTCTCAGAATGATAACTTACTATATAAACTGTATAAGTACTATATATATATATAGTATATTAGATTAAATTTATATTTTTATATATAATTGTGTATGTTGTGTACATACTTGGGTATTGTAATTTGAAATACGTGTGGTTTAAGTAAAAATTTTGTAGATACGTGAAATTATGTTAAAATATATTAATTCATAGTTTCATCTCTTTTAGCGTGAATTAAGTGAGATACATGTTATCAATATAATAATAAAATACGTGTTATCACAGAAACTTTAATATTAGCTAAAAAATACTAATTAAACTGAACCAGAGTACATAACTAAAATCATACGAAAAATTATTATCTATTTAATGATAAAAAAAACTTTATTTTCGAAAAAAATATTAGTTAGGTTTTATTCTATAGTGACAGTCAACATTTTTAAGTTAAAAATTGTGAAATAATGAATATTTACTAAATAGTAATGTTAAATTATTACTATTAGTAACAGTAAAAACCTAGTTTTCAATCATTAATCGATTATGGAAAAATTCAGGGTTTTAATGATAACTAAGTTATATACTTATATGCATTTACATATTATTATTGGTTAGTAAAAAAAATTTCTATTTTATACCAAAATGTGTTACATGACCCAACGACGTTTTACATAAACTTAATAAACAATTAACATCAGATTCGTGAGATCCCTGGATAACCTGTTATATCCACGACAATCATATCATACATAAGTTACGTATGAGTTAACGTTAAGTGGTTACCAGTTTTATTGACCGAAGTAAAGCGGTTAAAATAAAAAAACACATAATATTTGACGTAACATGTCGTACGATATAAATTATGAAAATCAAAATCACAAAAATAATACATATAACTCGTATATGTATTGAAACAACTACCTAAGTTGAAATCTTCAGTACGAACCGAAAACTGTTGCCAAATTTTTGCACACGTAACCACAAAACGGACAAGAAGGAAGATAGTTATTAAGGATTTGGTGGACTCATTGGTCTTCAGGTATATAGAACCTATAGAACGAAATAGGAATAATGTTTTTGTTTACCGTTATAGACCAGTAATGATAATAAAAGCTATAAAATAATATATACGGCGTGTGATTAAAAGGGTAACCGTGACACGACCTCTACTGAAACCATGTTTACCTTCGTAAAATGAGCGTGACGCACGAGAGGATAACATTACAATGAACAAGATGAAGGCGCGTATTCTACAAAGTATAAAAAATAATAAATAGGATGATCCAGCATCCTTAAAATTCATTGTGGCAATTTTTAATATTTTTGTAAATTATAACATTATAAATTATGTAAAACTAGGTACTTGCAATATCATATCAGATGTAGTATCTAGCATTATATTTTTATGGCTATTTTCTTTAAAAAAAATTTGAATATTATATCATGGATGATTGTCAAATTTTTCACATATAATAACAGTTTACAAAATTTATTATTGTATAAAATTTCGTCGTAGTAATATGTGTGCATAATAATACATTAATACAAGTAAACAAGACTTAAATCACCCAGAGGTTTTTTTCCTTCATCTAAAGACTTAAAATACCTAATACCATCAATTGTATTTAGATTAAAAGTCTAATTGAAAATTGATTGTTTCATAAAATTTCTCCAATATACACCATCCAGCAAGAAAATTCAGTGAAATTTGTGAGAAAATGTCAATAGAATGAAGATGAAAATCACAAGAACCCGGTTAATATGGAAATATGAAGATGCAGTAAAGGTGAAAAATTGTACAAATGTGAAGAACGCTAAAATAACAAACAACCTTTTTTTTGTAATCTGAGGCGGTATATTCAAGAAAATAAAGTAAGGAAGAATTTAAATATTAAAATGGCATAAGTGATAATATTATTATTATTTATCACGTGTTAATATTACAGTTATAACAATCCGATGATTTATTCATGTGAAAAACTGCAATAAGATTTTTAGAATTTTTGGATAAGATATATGCATACAAAATATGTTATTTTTAAACCAAATTAATTTTTCGTTTTTTTTAAGTATGTATGTACAGATAAATATGTATTTTATATTGAAATTTTAATTTTAATAATATGATGTAATCTATAATATTATAATAAACAAAAAGAGTTTTAATTATTAGATACTATTTTATACAATTTATTCTAATGATTATAATAGCCAGTGAAACATCAAAACACCAATTTATTTTCTGGAAGAATAAATACTTAAAATAAACACATTTTTTTCCTAAGAATCTCAATGGAAAAAATTTAAAAACATTATATACATCAAATGTATTACATTTCAATAAAAATACAGTTTTTTTTTCGGAAAAATAAAAAAATAAATATTTTAATTCTCAATACTTTTTGATAAAGTTTGAATATTAATTGAGTTTTTTTTAGAAAAAATTGTTTCTAATTTGTACTCTTTATATTGTTAAGTACATTTTTATTAAAATTTGACCAATTGTATTTGTCAGGATTGAAAAACATTAATAAATTACATGTATAAAAAGTAATATAATATAGTTATTAGCAATTAGTAAATGTACTCATAATTTAATAACTTTTTATATGTATATAATTCAAATGTTTCTATTTGTTTCAGGTAAGTTCAATAAAAATGAATTATTCAAAAACACAATAGAGTATTTCTGCGTAAGTATAAATCATTTTGAATTATTTTAATATTAGAAATGAAAATGTCTTTATTTTTGTATTAAGTACGCAATTTTTGTATTTTATTTGGTTGTTTAGATTGATTTATTAATTGTTTCATTAAAATGATACCACAGAAAAAATAATTTGTTGGAAACTCACATTGAAATTTTTCAATTTTTATTTAACTAAGTACTAACATAAATGTCTTAGGAATACAAAATAAAATATCAATTACCTATAAATAACATATCCAAATAATTAAATGTTTTTAAAATAGTATTCATACTGTTTATATACATACATATTCTTATTTTCAAAGTCAACACTTTATATTTAACTATTCAAACTAAAAAGTTATTTTAAATAAAATTATAATAATACCGAATTTGATGTTATTATCTTTTAAGTTATTATTATTTTTTTTTTTTTTGTGTGTGACGTTAATTTTTAGTTTAATATTTTTGAGCCCATAATATAGTTAGATGCGTGTTACGTTTGTACTAATACAGAACTGTTTGATAATATACGAATATAAAATCGTATAATAAAATTAATATCTTATGACAATAACATTACAAGGAGAAATTATTTAAATGTTGAAAAACATAAGATATATTTCACTTTTTAGTTTAATATCTTATTAGAAACATTTACAGTTTACAATATAAAAATAATATTTATTTTAATATGAATATATTAAATAATATAATAATTCCCTACAATTAAACATATTTTTTTTTATTGTGATTACTATAAAAACTGTTTTACCATTGTTGTATTAAAAATAAAACATTACTCTGAAAATTCAGTCTGTTAACTAATGGTTTTAACTTCAAAATATAACCCATTTTGTAATACAATTATACATAATGAAAATTCTATTAAATGGGATTATATTATAAATTTATAATATCGTGGAAAAATCCCTTAAAACTCCATACAAATAACTTTTTTTTGGTTAAATAATCAATAAATAAATAATACATAAACCCATTACTTACAAAAATTGAAATTAAATATTTACTAAAGTTTTCTAACAAAATATTAAACGAATGTATAAAACAACTGTATTTTAAACCGTTATAATATTATAGAGCTTAATTTATTAAAATGTCAAATCATTTTGCGTTTAAAATTTTGGAATAGTTGCTTCACAATATTATTATTATAGTCTTCTGTATAACAGTATAATATTATGTCTGTTGTTCTCTATTAAAAAAAAAATACAGAATAATGATATTTTAGATTTTGAGCGTAGCGAGGGAGCTAGTGGTTTTACAATGATGTTTATTTATTTTTTTTTTTTTTCTCTGTTAACAAATTTACTACCGGAAGGAGTGCTCTGATCTATACAAGCTTACATGGTTTCCGGTAGCAAATTTCATCTAGTTGGTACTTTAAAGAGGTCATTTTGCGTCAAATATTTTCATTTCTTCATAATTCCGAAAATAAAGACTTGAAAATCTTAAAATTTTTTATCCAATATTTAATTTAGTAATCTATTTACCATGATTAAGTTTTTTTTTTTAATTTTTGCAATTTTGCGCTATTTATAGACATTTTAGTTTTCGAGGTTTCTAAGTCCTAAAAGGGGTAATTTTCGGTTTTAAGGTCTGAAAATTCTATACAGCATTAAATATACGTTACGCTAACTAAATTCAAAAAATATCAAAAATCGGTAGTCACAATTTTTTTTTATAGTCATTTTAATTTTTTCGACAAAATTATCAATTTTGAGGTATTTAAGTCCAAATAGTTGGTAAAATGAGATTTTAAGACCTGAAAAAATGTAATATAACGTTAGTCGTGCATTAATTTAACTAAATTAACATAATATTTTGTTCGTTTTCAATGTTATATGTCACAAACTGATCATTCAATAATATATACTGTATAATATTATGTAGTAATAACTGTACCTACATGAAACTGAGCTATTATAAATATATCATAATATTACATTTCAAAATATGCATAAGGTCACACTAAATCATATTTATTTCTACATTTGATCTTCAATGTAATGTTAAACATAGGTAGGTATTCAGTGGGTATATAATTAATATTAAGAGTTATGTATACTACACCGAAGCTACGCTCAGAATCGTTTTATTGAATGCAATGATTTATCATTGCTTTCAAATGCAATACGTCCACCAAGAGTATCCTGCCCAGTAGCGAAGTGCATCCACCCATACTGACACCTAACGAGCGAAGTGCTTCCCCCCCTACTAACCGGCTTTTATATATATATATATGTAGGTATGTATTTAATAAAAATGTGTTTTCAAAACGAAATAATTTTATACGATGATTTCGGATAAAGATTTCGCCGAATATGATTATTAGCGTAGAATTTATAGAGTACACGAAAGGGTTGACCATTTTAATGTATGCACCGATGATCAGGATTTAAAACTCGATTTAGATTGTCGAAAGAAACGATTCGGGAAGTTTTTGGGAACGTGATAACAGTTTCTGTATCATCTAATACAGACAGATCAGTGGCGTACGCTCATTTTCTGCAAGGGGCGTCAGCACACTTTTGCAACATACCCACCACCCATTAAACGTACTCAAACAATATTTTTGTAATCAATTTTGTTACTCAAATAACGTCCATAATAGATTGTCTTGTAGTTTATCAACAAAATATTGGAATAATATTATTAGTCTACTACCCACCACCTATTATTATAGGGCTGTCGACTGACACCCCTGTACTCCTTCCCGTGTGCCACTGAGACCGATATATACTTATTGTATTTATATTAAGAAAGTTGTATTGTAGATTATCTAGGTCTTAAATATTTCAACGCAATACCGATACATATTAGAAAAATATATTCTACGAGACTGGGAATCTTACAGAAGAATTACAAGAAATAAAGAAAAAAAAAAATTTTATTTTGGCTATTTTCGTTAGTAGATTAAGAAGTTCATCTCTATAATTGGAATATAATATGCTATTTAAATAACGTTCGTTCAAATAATTATAATAATAATATTTTTCTCGTTTATTTTGTTTCAAATTTTATTGTAATGTAATTTTCATCTTTTTATGTATAATTGTATCATATATTAAATGTAACACTCTACCATCAACACAAGCATTGCGATTAAATGAGGTAGAAACTATATTTGTAATCGTTTTTGATCTCATGTCAAACTTATTTTATGAATAAAATTAAAAAAATAGATATTACCGTAAAACCGTCCAACTTAGGCAATAGCGGTAGCAGTAGCTCATTCATGAATGAGGGGGCGAATAAGTATATTTATAGAAAAAGTATAGGTACTTCGTTAGTCTATTTATAGGCAATCACAAGGTAATTCTAGGTATATAATTAATATGCCGCTATATTATAAATGTATATTAAATATCGGTATAAATTATGGGATAAGTAAAACAAATATAAGATAATATCAGTATGACCACTTTCAATACGCACCAATTTCATAGTTAACCTCTAGTTTACTAACTGAGACAACGAATTTGATTGATAAACGCAGTAAAATACTTAACCGGTATTTTAATCTGCAATTTAAATTAATTTATAGTTAATTAACTAGCAGTAAGTTATAACGCCAATTGAAAAACCGGGCCTTAATCAATTTGTACGGACTATTCAATATTATTGTGGATAATAATCGATTGTCAAATCAAACAATCTCCGTACAGTAGGTATCTGTGGTAACGGATTATAAGAACGGACGGACATAATGGACCTATTAGTGATTGAAAACTTAGGTTCTGAAACCTGAACTCTGAAGTAAAATAAAACGTACAACATAGCATATAGTTTATCATTGTAATGATTTTAAAGTTTAAATAGAAATTAGATAAGTACCTGTGAAATTAACCTGAAAAATCGATATTTAATTTTTTAAATGATAACATTTTGGAGGGTCGTGGTGAGAAATAAAATGAGGAAATTTGCGATGATATACATTTACACGTGTAATGGAATTCCTGAAATAAATCTTAAGTCAAGTTAAATATTTTAAATACTTAACGGTTAGTTAGGTATTCCGTAAATTTCACTTTTATTAAAAAGTTTTATCCAAAAGTTTTATTGTAATAATAATTAATAGGTATTGACCGACATAGATATGCAAATAATATGGTAGTATTTGAGGTACCTACTTTTACAGATCTATAAGACATTATATAGGACGTTAATGCCGACTCCTGCATTTGCGTGGTAGTCAGCATTTTATTGTTTATTATTAGTTAAATGTTGTATGAAATTTAATTAACGGGACTGTTGACTGGAAAACATTAGTGATAACATAAAGAATGTATGAGACTATTGTGTAAACATGGACTGTGAGTACTATGTAATTGGCGAATGGCGTAAAATAGTATAACGTCAGTTAGTGTTCTATATAATATCTGGAAATTTTAATTTGTTTTAAACCCCGAAGATATAATATATTTTAAACAAAACTCGTTTTTTGGTATAACTTGTTTTTTTTTCTCTAAATAATATACGTTCTTCAATATTGTATTTATCAGTAAATTATTGTACCTACTGTTCGTGCAGGTACATTTTACGCACCCTATTTTGTGCAACTAGATTTTTATACTGTCTTATATGCAGGGATATGTTGAAAATATTTTCGGACTGATAATATACCAATTGTCAAGTTAATCTATTAAAGTTAAAAAAAAAAAAAAAAAGAGGGAGAAAAATGTTAAAATTATCATTTACGTATTTAGGTATGTAAGTAATTACCCAATATTAATAAAAAAAACTTCAATTTCGAATACATAGGTCAGTGGTTCTCAACCAGTGTTCCGTGGCACATTAGTGTGCCGCGAACTGTCTGTAGGTGTGCCGCGACCGCGGTACACGCGTATAGTATTATTAGGTATTCAAAATAGGAATTTCCCAGTATTTAAT